>LCTX01000179.1:0-11468 GCA_002233555.1 Limonomyces culmigenus | reverse complement strand
ATGGACCGTCCTGGGGCAAGCAGCGGGAATGGTACAAGCTTCAAGAGCTCTGCGCCCGCAGATCTTATGACCCTTTCTGTGGGGCTATGCTTGGAGCAGCTGGTGCATCTGGTCGCTATATCATGTGGGACACAAGCACGAGCCCTACACAGAAGTAGGAACTTGACAGCACCCCGGTCGACCGTCGCCGATCACTCCGAAAGGCAGTCGAGTTCGGAAAGCGACGGACCCGAGGAGATGTCGTTGCCTGACGAGAGATACCTCTTATCGAAAGATAAGGTTGCCAGAAGAAGGTGAGGCAAACAAAGCAGTTCCTGCCGTTTGCGTGAGCTTACTCGTGATTGGGAGGCGGGAAAGCACCCACTTGTATGTGCTTATATGTATGACAGTCTCAGACATGATAGCGTCCATGACTTGGCAGGGAAGTATACATCCTTGTGGACGACGTCATCGAGCATGCTCCCGCGGTCATGTGTCGGTTTTCATCCACAGTGCTTGGGCCCCGCTCGGACCTCAAAGCCGCAGCATATAAGCACGACCCTGCCGATCCGAGTAAGGATGACCACATACCGGTGAAAAGCACGTTTAGATCATTCCTCGCAAGATAATCTCCATGCGACTGCCTCCAACAGCGGTTCGGTAGACGTCGAACGTGGGATGGATCATGGTGGCACCCTTCTTTGGTGGCGGATGGGCGTTGCGACAACGGCGACGTGCAGTCGTAAAGTCAAAGTTCGGCAAAACTGCGGTCCTAGTGGAGGAGCAAAAGAGAGGGAAGCCTCGAAGACCTTGAAATGGCGGTAAGAGCTCTGTGCAGAAGTGATGCTGGTGGTAGCGAATGAAACGGGATGGTGGACCAGTGACTGCTTTCGGTGCTCTCTCTCCGTCTCTTCCAGAACTCTTGTCTCAACACACTCTTTCCATAATCGTGTTCTCCTCTGCTCGACCTGCACTATGCATGGGATGTCCGTCGAACACAGCGGAGTGACCTCTCGAACGTATCATGTTTGAGACGTGGTCTCCGTGGCTGGTTACAGCTGTCTATCTGAGTGTCGCTATGTCCTGAACATGGATCCAGAACGCGTTCATGAGACAGCCAAATCCTCGTACGTTCGCTGTTCAATCATACACAATTGCCTCTGTACGTGCTCTAAACCTTCGTCTTTGTCTTCAGAAATCTTTCCCCGCGGCGTCCGCCTAGGGATCGACGCCCTTATGGCTTTCCACCCACCGCACATCCTGCTCGTACGCAGCAGATACCTTCTCCGCGGCCGCGGCAATCTTTTGGGCGGCGATGTTGGAGATAGTGGGGTCTGCGCTCGCGGTCACCGCGTCGTCACGCAGGGCTGCGATAAGCGTAGGCTCGTCGACATCTGGTTGTGCGGCTACGACGGATTCCAAGAGCTCTAGCCCTGCCGCTGGCTGGCCGGCGATACCTTGTGCATACTATGCGGCGGCTACACGAGGAGGTCAATAGGAGAGACACCGAGAGTATGGTAGCAGACACACCGGAGGACACCTTGGCAGCGGCAGATGCCTTCGGAACTTTACTCCCAGAGAGCTCGGGATGGTTGGAGCTATCCCTACAAATCATACGGGTTTACATTATCGTAAGTATACACCACAATGTTGATCTCAGTTCAACGAACCTAGAGTGTTTCTCAGCCTCCACAGACTTAAGCTCGGCAAGATGACGGAGTGCGTCGTCGGTATTCATAGTATAGATCAACGGTGGTGGTGGTGGTGATGAATGAGAGAGAGGAGTAGCCTGTTCCTAGAGTTGGCACCCGCTTCAGCAGGAGGGAATCGAGGGCATGACGTCACGCGTTCTGCGCACTGTCGAACACACACTCTCACACTCGGGCAGTACTTATGGTTTGTCTTCCGACGCATACGTCAGTCGTTACCCCTGGTAAATGATGCACGGATAAACATAAGTGGGTGCGCTACTTTTGTTTTGGACGCCGCTACCGCATCTCTTGCGCATGCGCTCCCGGCCGCCCATGCCGTGACGCTTATCTCTCTCTGCCCCCGGCCATCTCGCCGACCCATCTCTAAGCAAAATCTAGGCTATAGACGGAGAACGACTACGCGTCGTAATAACCGAGATGACTACCAACGGTCACTCTGCGCCGGCGGCGTCTACGGCCGCAACACTCGCCTCACTCCCGATCGTGAACATCAACGCATGGCTCCCCCCTCGCGCTCCTGCAGCGGCGTCTTTCTTGAATTCAACAAACCGAATGGACTCGACCCATACTGCTGCGAGCCGTGCAGACCCAGCGCATCCTGGACGATTCGCGGCGTCTGCTGCACTGCACGCGGCGTTCCTTGCGTATGGTTTCTGTTACCTGGACGTCTCGAGCTTCATTGACCCCTCCGAGCCGGAGGAGCTCCTTGAGCTCGGACGCGAGTTCTTTGGACGCGAGCAGGCGGAGAAAGACGAGATCGGACTCGTGAACAGCGATGGTGCACGAGGTGAGTGTTCGACACTCTTCCACTCCATTGGAGCCAAAGGAGAGCGATCTGACCGCTGAGTAGGGTATCAACGACTGAAGGAGAACGTCACAAACGGGAAGGCAGATAATCATGAAGGTATCGACTTTTATAAGCCAGTGTCCAACCCCGACAAGTCTCGGCCACTCTGGGGCGAGAATCAATGGCCGGCAGGCGTGCACAACTTCCGGGCCAAGTACGAGCGCTGGACCGAGAAGATGAAGATACTCGGGATGTGTATCATGCGCGCGTGCGTTACTCCCGTAGTCGAAGACGAAGATCGTGCTGCTCAAGTCGGCACAGCATGGCTACGGGTCTCGGCATGACCGACGATGAGTGGGCAGACCTCAAGGCTCAGGTCGACGACTCCTTCTGGGTCATGCGTGTTATTGGTCGGTCGTTGTCCTCTACCCTCGCACGCCTTCTTCTCAACTCAACTTATGCAGGGTACCCACCGTTACCTGCCGGCTACGACGGTTACTCCTGTGGTGCGCACAAGTTCGTCCGCCTCCCGCTTTCGCAATCTACGATCCAGTGCTAACTCGTGTATCAGAGACTACGGCTGTCTTACACTCCTACACGCGGACGACACGCGTGGCGCACTTCAGGTCTTCCTCCCGGACGCCGCGCCCGGATCGGGCAACGGGTCCCGCGTGAACGCGCGCGCTGGTGAAGTAGACCCCTCCATCGAGCGTGGGGTGTGGGTGAACGCAGACCCTGTACGTGCCGCTGTGTGAATAGAGGAAGTCTGCTAATAAGGGGAAAGATACCAGGATGCCTTGTTGTGAACATTGGCGAGAGTGCGCCCTTTCGCTCGAAATACTTGAGAATAGGGACTGACTTTGTGTTATAGTGTGGGAGATCTGGACAAATGGGCTCTACAAAGCGACTCTACACCGTGTCGTGCATCGTTCGCAGTCGTACCGTGTTTCGTGGGTCCTGCTTCTTCGTCACCTGCAAATTTTTACTGAAGCTCCGGCAGAGTGCCATTCTTCTACGAGCCAGCGTTCAAGGCACGTGTCGCACCGTTGCCCGCTGCACTTCGACTGCAAACTATAAAACAGAAGAAGGCTGCGGAAGGCAAGTACGATGAGGTCGTGTACGGCGAGTTCCTCCTTAAGAAGGTGGGCGGGAACTTCGATCTCGGTGCGGAGAAGGGGGCAAAGGCAAATGGACGGTATTAGCGTGGCGGTATATAGCACATGGTCACTGCTCGACAAGACGGATATGCTACACATACAAACACTATTCAACGGTCGAGACGATCGTCTCTAGGTCAATTCCAAACAGAGCAGCGATCATTGGCTCGCGCCCCCTGCTGTTGCACTTCGAGTCGTTCTTAACCCGCACTTGTTTCAGACGTTGTGCCATAGCAGGCGGTAGCACCGGAAAATGCGCTATGTCCCGCTTGAACTCGTTTGCATGGATGTTTCCCGGCCAGACGTAAGTGCCACACTTTACTACCAATTGACGCAGCATAGGCAAATGAGCATGACTGATGATGGCACGCAGTAAAGGCAACGTCCGCTGCATGTCATCTCGCATATCGAGGTCAATCTCCAAGAGAGAGGGAGAGCGAAGATCCATGCCTATGGTAGTAAGGTAAGATACGGCGACGTCAAAGAATACAGTCTTAGGCTCACTGTAACGAGAGCACTCCGATTCCGTGCATCTTATCAGGCTGATCGGTCCAAAGACGAGGGCGAGCATTCGAAGATTTCGAAACTCGGAAACAGCTCGTGCCTGCTGCATAAAGAAACTAGCGTCTGGCCCATCATCCACTTTGATTCTTAGGCTTTGCAGAGAATCTTTGGAGGATGCTAGCAAGAGTCTAGATGTGATACTTGTAACCCATGTGGATGGGCCATCCATTTCACATCTCTTAAGCATGATGCTGGGAGGAAATGTTGTCGGAAGCTGAAGCTGATGCTGGGCGATATAGGGAGAGCAATGTTTGTAACTCAGGGATATATCACATATAGTGGGCAGATTGGGCAGGATGGTCTGGATCAGGGGCTCATCAAGAGAATCTCGAAGTTCTGCGCGGGAGATGTTGAAGAGTCCAGTGCAGAGAACATGCTTCAGTCGTTGCAGTTGTGTACTATCCAGGTATCCGTCGGCTCTTAAGTGTGTGACATATCCAGCCAGCTCAGGTTTGGAGATAAGGAAGTCGAAACGATCGCTACGTCGAGAAATATACCACCGGTTCTGGCCCTGCTGGATCGTGCGCCTTAGCCACAGCGGTCCTTGGTTCTCCTCATCTGGAGTACCCACCCAGGGAGTAACACCGAACGTGAGTCGGTGGAAGAGTGCGGCTTGGATCCATGGAGTCCACGCGTGGGCCACCAAAGCGAGGTCGGAAAACCACTCCGGCACAGAACTTGGGGCGATCTCGCACGATGCAAACGCGATTACTTCTCGGACAAGCTCCGGCGGAAACATGGCTGGCGTCGGAAGAGTTCAAGTGCGGCTGTAAGGAGGAAACCGTCGCTAGGTCCGAAAGAGATGGTTCAAGCTGTTCAAGAGGCACATGGAGGTTGCGGAGCAAGAGGTGTCCAACACACGTGACGCACAACACCTCCTTTCGCTGCAACTTATATATGAACTTCGCGCTTCAAACTCAGTAGGAGCATGAGCACTGGAAATTTCTAATAAATATCCCTCAATGAACGGTAGCCGTACAACTGAATCAAGACCGAGCTCGGTATCGCCACCGTGAAGCATCACGGGGCACTCAATGATAATGCGGCTCTTTCTTGAACCAGGTAGCAATGGATAATCCTAAAGCACGTCTGGCTAAACTACTTCTACAATTATCTTGCCACTGTTCGAGTTGCTCTCCATCTCCTCATGCGCCTCGCGGATCTGCTCCCACTTATATACCTTGTGGATCCAAGTGCGCACCTCGCCATCCCCATCACTCCCAGTGAGCTTCTCCGACACCTCTTTGCTGAACCTGCTGATGAGCTCGGCCTGGTACGAGACGCTGCGCGCCCGCAGGGTGGTCCCTTGCACGGAGATGCGCTTGCGGAGGAACGGTCCCAAGTCCACCTTGTCAACGACCGGGCCAGAGAGGAAAGCGAGCATGACCATCCGCCCATCGAGCCCAAGAGAATCGATGTTCTTGGCCCAGTGCGACTGCCCAACAAAGTCGATCACGACGTCAACGCCACGACCGTCCGTGTGCTGCTTGACCTCAGCCGCAAAGTCCTCAGTCTTGTAGTTCACGCCAAGGGTCGCGCCGAGCGGGATCGTCTTCATCACGAAGTCGAGCTTCTCCGCGGAAGATGCGGTCGCGGTCACAGTCTTGGCGCCGAAGAGGCGGGCGAGCTGGATGCCCGCCACACCGACACCCGACGCGGCGGCGTGAATGAGGACGTTCTCGCCCTTCTGGAGCTTCGCGATCTTGATGAGGGCCTGGTATGCTGGACTCATCGTCAGTACCCGCTCATTGGCCGCGTACATGCGAGACATACCGGTGATCCACACCTCGGGGATGCTCGCAGCCTCGACGAATGAGAGATGAGAAGGCTTCGGCATGATGTGTGTCGCGTACACGGCGATGTACTCGGCGTATGCACCGCCGTAGGCGAGCCCGTACACCTCGTCGCCCTTCTTCCACTTCTTCATTGCGTCACGGAGAAGCTCTACGTTCGGGTCGTCGTCGGACGGCGAGCTACCTAGCTCTTCGATGACTCCTGCGAACTCGACACCAAGGATCTGAGATGCACCGGGAGGTACTGCGACATCGTTAGCCTGCGACTCTCACTCGGTCGGGCAAGGAGACACAAACCTGGATAGTGGCCATTGCGTTGGAGCATATCCATCCGGTTCAGACCAAACGCCTTGATCTTGACGAGGACCGTGCCCGGCGTCGCCGAGGGCTTGGGCGCGTCGCCGAGGTACAACGCAGACGCGGGGCCTTTGCCGTCCTTGATAAGGACTGCACGCATCGTCTCGTTTGTGCTCATGACGGTGTGTGTGTATGGATGCGTTCGGGGAATGGGATGTTGACATCCCTGAAGTTGAACTAGCTTTTATGTGGATCCCCACACGTCATGACCAAGACCGGCTACTAGGCCGGACGATGATCCGGGCGATCCGACGGAGTAGTTTATAAGTATGCCGCTTCCTCTATCACACACTCGTTCGTATGATCGAGCATGGCGAGTGAAAGAGCCCAAAGGCTGGTAGTCGGAAGAGAGGAGGCGCCAGGGCGGTCGCGCTCTCGCTAAGTCCCAACTCGGTCCTTAGCTTCACCCACACCACTCGTTTCCTCGACTCTACGTCTCGTCGTGTCATCATGGATCTTGCGGACCTCTCGCACGTCAACGACCTCTTGAATTCCCAGTCTGACATCCGCGACGTAAGCCATGCATAGACCGCCTTGAGATAGCGCCTTGAACTCTGCGCGCGACTAGTAGAAGATCAAGGAGCACACCACCACGCTAGACAATCAGACAAGAGTACTGGTCGGTACACTCAACCGCATACATGCCACTCCTATCCATGGCAGTGAGTCTCCATCCCTATATCCTACGTCGCAAGTACTCACAAGTCACAGTGGCCACCCTTGTCGCGTCTGTGCAACCCCAAATCGATGCGTGCCATCCCACCATTGCCTCGATAGCAGAGGCCGTCCCTCCTGAGCAGTTCTGGCGGTACAAAGACATGTGGACCTCCTCATTCCGGAACGCTATCTTTGCAGTCATTCTGATTCGCTTCCTCTCCGACGGTACGATCGCTTCCCTCGAAAATGTCGCCTCTGTTCTCGGTGGTGGGTCCACGAATTTCTCTCTCTCAACGACAAGTTTGACACTTAAGCTCCCAGTCAGGGACGAGTGGAGCTCTCGTTTCGAGGTTGCAGTGGAAGACTACCTGCATGGACTCATCTCCGTCGTGAACGAACTCGTACGTCCTCATCCCTTCATTTTGGTAGCACATGAACTTATCTGATCTGTAGTCTCGCCTTGCTGTAAACTCGGTCACTATGGGAGATTACGAAGAGCCTCTCAAGATCTCGGTGTACGTCAAGGACGTCTTTGCTGGCTTCTCCATGGTTAGTTCTGTTTTGTTCTACGAGGGAAGTGTCACCTGAAGATCGTTTGCTTTCAGCTGAACCTGAAAAACGATACCCTTCGTCGGAGGTTCGACAGTTTGAAGTACGACATCAAAAAAGTCGAAGAAGGTACGTGCTCAGGCGAGGCACACCACTACATTTTTGCTGACGAAAGGATAGTCGTCTACGATGTTTCGCTGAGAAAGCTCAACTCCAACAAGGAGACTTCGAAGTCGGCAGGGGAGGCTTAGAGGTATGTATACAATCTGTATATCACATGTGTACAAGCGACTGTCCATTTGACAAAGCCATGTTCCGATCCGTCAAGCCTTCTTCGCCCATTCGTACGGATGAAGACTGTCATCTTCCTTCTTGCCAAAGTTTGTAAGGAGCAGGTCGATCAGCCGTGGTAAGCCGAGCCAATAAATGAGGGCTGCAATGGTGTTCAGGAGCCATACCCCGAGTCGAGTGTCTGGCAACGCTATCCGTGGAGCTCCAGGTGCGATCTTCTGCATCTCCTCGACGTATGGACGGGCCACGCGTTCATACGAGGTGAGAGCATCGGTCAAGCTCCTGCCATCACGGATCGCGTGTGATATCTCGCCGGCTAGTGTATAGGCACCGTAGAGCGCCAGGCTCGTACCCATGCCGGTGATGGCGGACGGGCAGTACGCCGCGTCACCGAGGAGCGCGACGCGTCCGAAGGACCACCGCGGAGTCTTGACCTGTGCGATCTGCTGGTAGTAGAAGTCGTCCGAAGCGGCGATGCCTTCCAGGATCCGCGAGGTCTGCCAGCCGGCGCCGGAGAAAAGCCGTGCGAACAGTGCCTTCTGCGCGGCACTGTCTTGAGTAATGGCGGCCTCAAGCTCTGCATCGCCGGGGCGCATAACCATAAGCAGGGTACCAGTGCCGGCGCGGCTTGGTCGAAGCATAACAGAAAGCCCGCCCGGCGCATTGTACAGCTTTGCATGTGTCTTCGAGTCGCTGGCGGTGACTGGCATGGTGAAATATGCCACGTATGTGCCCAGGTCGACGACATCCTGCTTGGCAGGACGACCACTCGCGAAGACACGTGTATGACTGAGGAATCCATCCGCTCCCACGACAAGGTCGTAGTCATCCGCCGCCTTGCCGTTCTTGAACTCGACGTGGACGGGGCCAGAGCCGTCTTCCGGCTGCGAGATAGACGAGACGTATTCGTTGTAGATGATGTCGATGCCCGAGCGGCCCGTGATCAGCTCGGTGCAGATTCGGGCCAGGTCCCCTCGAAGGATCTCGAACTCGCTTGTGAGGGCCTGTTTCTTAGTGTCGCCGGTGGCGTTGAAGACAGCGACGACCTTTCCGTTCGAACCAATCTTCTCAATCCCTGTAAGTGGACACGTCAGACTCTAAGTGCCTGTGATCTCTGTCTCGTAGGGCGTACCTTTCTCGTTCGTAGTGAGCCGCCGGACCTCTGCCTCCATGCCCATGTCCTGCATGATCCTCACAGCAGGTCCACGGATGTCGATGGCCTGACCAGTCTTTCGCGGGCTCGCGCTGCGTTCGACGATCGTAATATTCACTTCATCGGCGTGTGGAATAAGTGAGAGATAGTATGCCAACGTAGGGCCAGCAACGCCAGAGCCGCTGATGAGTACTTTGCGTGGTATGTTGGTACTCGTCATTTCTCAGATGGGCGTGATGGTCGTCGAGCAACGAAGTGCGGTTTTAACGCGACCTCACACAGGAGCGTCATAGTTATTTTCAGTCAAGATCGGATATGAAAGCCTGGCCACGCGCAAGCCGCAGGTCACCAGTGACCGTCGGCGAGTGAGAAACAGGGAAGAAGCAGTGACATGTCCACAGCACGTGCCCCTGCGCTTCTTGGCTTCCTCCCAACAACCACGCTCGACGACTTGCTTTGAATCTCCTCTGCCCTTCCATGGCTTCCCGAAGAATGTCTTCCGTGCGACCTGCGACCTCTGAGGGTACAAAATGCTTCGATATCCTTGATCTCCCGCCGGAGTCAACTGACGTCATGCAGAGATCGAATGTTGGACGCAAGCAGCTGGGCAGCTCACGACACTGGCACAGATATGTACATCTTCCGCAACGGCTGAGACAATCCAGCGCGTGAATCGCTTAATGGCCGGCTGGCCTGCTGAAGACGAGCTTCCGCCAGACGGGCTCGATGGTTTGCGTAGCACGGCACGCAAGCTCGAGGCGGGCTTTCAAGAGATCAAAAAGGACGCGGAAGAGGAGGTAAGGTAAACAATTGGACAAACCTTCATTGAGAGCTTCACTTCTACTCACAGTTCAATGCAGGATGATAACTGAGGCATCCGAACGTATCAGTGTTTTGCTCGCCCTGCGTCGCGCTTCTGAGTCTGCTCCAAGCCACGGTCAGTTCTGCGTAAACGGTAGTTGTAACAGCTCTGATGCGGAGCACGCTAGACAAGCGTGCTAAGCGCCCGCGAGCCGAGTCTAATATGTCGGCTGCGTCCTCACCTGCGCCACGTGTATCGATTACACTCCCAGCGCGGCCAACACCGCAGCCGGCGAAGGGACGGCGCGACAAAGACACAAGTTTACAAGAAGGTCGTAGAGTTGCGCTGGCTCAGCCGGATGAAACATGGATGGTGGCAATCATCCTCCGTGTGATCACAACGGAGAAGAAGGGGTAAGTGCGGTCTTCTTTGCATGTCGCGTATCTTACAATTATGGGCTTGTAGGGTCATGTACGAGGTGGTAGATGCAGAGGACGAAGTGACCGGACCGTGAGTTTGTCCGAGTGCATACATGACCTGAGCTCACCGAGGCACACTGATAGCCGCTTCACCGTTAGCGCACGCTCGCTTTTTGCTTTGCCTGACCCACAAGGGCCAGTGCCAGAGCATGTGGTGGGCGCAGCAGTCGTTGCACTTTATCCCGAGACGACGTGTTTGTACCGTGCGCGGGTGATCAGTCACTGGAAGGACCTTCCCGGGCCTGAGGTAAGCGAACATCAGACACTGCGACATGCACGCTCAACTTCAACCCAGAAACAGTATCTTATCAAGTTTGAGGACGACGATGACCAACAGTGGAAGGTGGATGCTTACCATGTTGTGGCGGAGCCTCGTAATGCGTGACTATCTGGAAAACCGGTGGCCGCATCAAATTTGGATTGAACTCCACATATACCATTGCTTCTAATCAAACTCGGTTCATTGCAGTTTGTGACTGAGATGATACGGCATGTCGGTGCCGCCCCTTTCCTCCGATACAGCTGCTACATATCAGGATTACGAGAATCTTAGCCCAGACGATCTTCGCACTATCAAAGCCTTGACTCTGCCTGACGAACCATGCGCTGGTTGAGAGCCTGTCTGCGCCCGCTTGCTGCCACAGTGGCCACGACCGGCCGACCATTCTAGCCTGATGGTTGCAGTTAATCGTTAAACAGTTTGCGTGACCAACACACACTGACGGGGATGAACAGGAGGCATGAACAGGGGCGCACGGCTGCCTGCCGCGATGCGTGTATAGCATAGGCGTTCTACTAACATGTTATCGAGGTACAATTTCTGCACAAACTCAAGCCTTCCGATGTAGCATAGACATTGCTAGCTTGCTCGTCCGGACCAATGAATGCGTGAGCTCATGACGGCGGCTGAATAAGCTGACGTAATCGGCCTACCGCTTCCTTCCCGTCCTCCACCTTGTCGCCCTCCATTGTCCCCACATGTCGAATGCACCTCTGCCCATGAATTGTGCCTTGGCTATACCCGAGATTCAGCGTCTCATCGTGGATCAGTTCGAATGTCGCTACTACTGGGCGCGGGATCGATATCCTCTCGCGGCGCTCGCGCAGACCAACCGTGCATTCAGCGAGCTAGCGTTGGATGTTCTGTGGGCCTCGCCCCGGCCCTTCGACCTCGCCAAAACAATGCCG
>LCTX01000178.1:0-37768 GCA_002233555.1 Limonomyces culmigenus | reverse complement strand
GCGAGAGGCGGGAAGGTAGGCGAGGGCGCCGAGCAAGCGTGTGGTCTCGGCGGCATGAGTGCTCTGAAAGCCGGAGAGGTGGTTGCGGGCGTAGGTCAACGCAGTGACGGGAGACAGGCTAGTGAGAAGAAGGTGGAGATATTGTGCCCGGTGAAGGTCGAATTCGAGAAAGGAAGAGCGGGAGGTGAGGAAAGGTTTGTTGGCGACAGCCCATCTTGATACCGAGGTCAGGCAGGCCCAACTTATGCACAATAGGATCACATACTCGAGAGCAGGTGCGAAGTCCCCGGCTCGAAGAGCCACAAGGATCTTGTAGAGTTGACTGTACTTTGTCTCCTCTTCGCTGACGTCGAGGCCTGCTTCCTGCCTGTGAGATCAGCCATGGTTTCCCATTCATGCAGGTAGACCACTCGCCTCAACCAGGACCCGTGCGATATCAAAATGTCCCGTACGGAGGTAGTGTTGTGCGATGGCTTCCTCGAGCGCACACACCTCGTCCTTCTCCGCGAAGAGCGGAGCATGCTCAGAGAGGTCAGGCATTGGAGCCGTGAAGACCTTATCTATGGCCTTGCCGATCCGGACGACCCCGTTATATATCTCCTTTTGTCTCTGGTCCATGTCTGTCTTGCATTTGGCTACAGCCTTGGGTAGCTCAGCGAGTGATGATCCCGCCCCCGCTGGATCCGTATCGAGTTGTGCGCGTGCAGCTCGCAGACTATTGAGGAGGGTGTCAAGGGAAGTTGATATTGCTGGTGCCTTCCCCTTGAGAGTTGGTGCGTCCCATTGTGTGAGCTGCTCGAGCTTGCCGATCTCCTTCAGGATGCCTTCCATGTGCGGGGAAAGCAGACAGCCGGGACCGAGGTAACGCGTGTGCCGACACTTGTTTGACGCTCACCCTTCACACGAGTGCCAGATTTTCTTGCCTCTTGCGTCCATTGCCTGCGAATTCCGCTTTGGTTATGGCTCGATTCTTCGTGGGAGATACGCTCGGCAGCGTCAAGGCGCTCTCGTTCAGCCCTGCCCCTGTAGGCTCTGTGGAGGCTGCGGCCTTCGAGGTGAAAACGCTGGTGGACGGGACAAAACTTGGAAAGGGCAAAGGCGTACAAGCACTTGCATGTGACGGGCCTAACCTGGTCAATACATACACACACCATGGCTTGAGTCTCTGAGGCTGAATCTGAGATAGGAAAGATAACTACCGTCCGGGCTGACGGAACCGTCACGATCTACACACCAGAGGAAGATAGCACGCTTGCCGTTGTCCATGAATGGAAGGAGGCTCGTTTCCGGAAGGACTCTGCGTTCGTCGGTCTTTCATGTACAGATGGGTTTGTTTCTCTCTCCGCCCAACGTCCAAACTGCAGAGCTGACGTTACCACAGGAAGATCTATACCTGCACCTCAAATGGGGCACTCCGTCGGACCATCCCTCCGTCCGACGCCGATACAGAACCGACATCACAGCTCGCAAGTCTCCCTATGCGTCTCAAGGACTGGAATCTCGGCCCTGGAGGGCGCACGTTCTGCTACGGTGGGGACGAGGTCGAGCTGTCCCTCTGGGATGTTGAGCGCGCCTTCACCACCACGGCTGTGAACAAAACGGCCGATGCAACTCCTGCCCCTAGTGATGCCAAGAAACGCAAGCGAGGCGACGACCTACTTCCGGGCGAGATGTGGCGGGCGAAGAACGTGCCGAATGACGAGCTCTCGCTACGCGTGCCGGTTCACAACACCTCCCTCGCGTTTCTTGCCTCTTCTGGCGAGAGCACATCACATCTACTTGCTGGGACGCACGTCGGTGCGGTAAGGAGATACGACACGCGGGCAGCGCGCAAGCCAGTCGCAAATTGGAAAGGGATTGTGAAGACCGGGGCGGTTCGAGCGGTTCAAAGTGGACATCACGAGCAGTACGTATCTTGGCATCTGATATTGATGATCACTGAGAGGCGAGGTAGCGAGGCCTTCGTATCCGACCATCAGTCTAACTTATCTGCGATAGACCTGCGGAACGGCCGGATACTATATGCGTACAAAGGTCCGTCCATTGTCCTGCTGGCTGATGTAACACCTTCTGAGCCGAAACACGCAGGCATATCTGCAACTGTCAACGCACTCACGCCACCTCTGCCGCATGTTCCACATCTCCTCGCGAGTGTGTCGAACGACCGATATGTCCGCCTTCACTCCACACATCCAGCGCCTGTCGAAGCGGGCAAGCGACAGGAAGAAAAAGGGGAAGTATTGTGCAAGGCATACGCCGGCGTCGTGCCAACATGTTTGGCGTGGGACATGAATCAAGGAACCTGGGAGTCTCCCAAAGCGGAGAAGCAGGCTGGGGACGATGGGGAGGATACTGATGAAGAGGATGGTGCTGGGGACGTATGGGATGAGATGGAGGACGTTGACGAGGGCGGCGAGGACGATGACGGTCAACGCAAGGCAGGGAAGAAGATCAAAAGCTGAACGAGATGTTTTTGTGGTACTCGAGAACTGAATGACCAAGCCGAGTTGTATGCGCAATCGGCGAACCTACAGATGAATTCAGCCAAGTGCCGGAACGCTATAATTTTCGCGTGAGCATTCACTACCTGACTCCAGGAGGTCGATACCCCGGGTGGATGACGGTAATGGGTCATCACGCTGACGCGCAACGCTTAGCTGGTGTGAACATCTTGCCGTTTCCTCAAACGACATGTCATCCCTCAGCCACCCTCTCCCCGGGTATAAAGTGGGCTTCGAATATCTCCTGATTTCTATCAAGTCTCCTCAACGACACTCGTGAACAACCTGGCTTTCAACTTCCGACGAGCACTTGGCGGTCTCTCTGCGACCTCCAAACCCAAGCCTATCATGTCGAATATGATTGGTACACCACAAGCTGCAACACCGGTCATAGCCCCTGAAGGAACCTCTTCGCTTTCGCGATCCGTCACCAAAACCGTCTATGCGGAGGAGGTCGAAGAGGGTGTTGGGGCTCGCGTGCGGAGATCTATCGGCTCTCAGAGCCTGCGAAACCTCAGTCCATTCCTCATGCTAGATGTACGCTTTCGTCTTCTCAACAAGATCTTCGGCATATTGACAGAGATGCCAGCACTTTCACGTCTCGAAGGGCGCAGGCTTTGACGACCATCCCCATCGAGGGCAGGCGACTGTCACGTACATGCTACAAGGGTGCGTTTATCACTATTTCACACGATGCTTTGGCTGACTCTTGTAGATCTTCGAGGCACGAGGACAGTGCTGGGCACAAGGGGATCATTGAAGCCGGAGGTGTTCAGTGGATGTGCGCCGGTCGCGGGATCCTCCATGCGGAGATGCCAGTCGAGGAGCCAGGCAAACCTGAGCCCCGCGGTCTGCAGTTGTGGGTCGATCTACCGAAGGAGTTCAAGATGTCCCCGCCATCATACCAAGAGTTAGGACCCTCCGAGATCCCGAGCGCATACCCGCAAGGTCCCGATGGTCCTGTCGAAATCAAGGTCATATCTGGCAGCGTTTTCGGTGTTCAGTCACCCGTTCGACCTCTCGGTGGTTGTTGGTACTTCCATATCAAGTTTAAGGAGCCTGGCAGCGTCTTCATCGACTTGCGTGCGTACAGTTCTGCATTCCGTTTAACACATTCACTCATCGCAGTGACAGCCCTGAAGTGGACCTCATTCATGTACATCAACAAAGGCGCTATCAAGACTGGGCCGTCCGGCTCGGAGACTGTCATGGACGAGTTCAATACCCTCGTACTCTCCGCTGACGAGAAGGAGACGGGGGTGTCGATCACTGCAACAAAGGCCAGCACAGAAATCATCCTCTGTGCTGGAGAGCCTCTCGACCAAGCTGTCGTTCAGTACGGCCCGTTCGTGATGACTAGCACGTTGGGGATTCGCAAGACCATCATGGACTGTAAGTGCTGATGTTTCACTTGCATGGACTCGCCGGCTAAGGATAGTTTATAGACCAGATGGGTGTCAACGGGTTTGAGTCGGCCAAGAACTGGGTCAGCTCAATTGGCCTTCGAGCACAGGGAAAGCGGTAGCATCTACATCTATAGCGGTGGTAGTAGCGTAGGCTGATAGTGTACAAAATGTAGTAATCACAAGTCCGTCAGATCAATACTCTCGCCATGTTGAAAGACGCCGGCATGTGATATCGGTTGCTGAGCCTCTTCGCGCTTGACTCGTTGCTCACGGCGCCGGTGCAGACGAGCAAGGTTAGCCTGCACAACAAGATGAGTAGGTTACATGGATGAATAGAGTGAACGAGTCTCATCACCTCTGCTGCTGCGATACTAGCCTCGAGATCTTCGTCTTTGACAGCCACATCTTCGTCATCCTCATCCTTGATCACAATCACGACGTCGTCATCTTCCTCATCCTTGATGGCTGCGGGCGATTGGTCGATGATCTCGATGTCGTCGTCGTCGTCGTCCTCTTCTTTGACTCGATGTGTGTCCTCGTCCGGTTCCTGCTTGACAAACTCCTCATCATCCGGTTCCTCTTTGACATTGCCTTCGGCGTGTTGGTCCTGCTCTATCTCGACATCTGGCGGCGCGTCTATGCCTATTGAGGCAGGATTGGGCATGAGCACGCCTTCAGGTGGCGGTGAGGGGCCGGGACCACCATGGCCAGCGATAGCTGGAGGTGTATCATCATCCGGTGGCAGTGGAGGAGCTGGGGGAACATCCAAGTCCATGCCATCAGGAGGCCCTGCAGGGTGATCTCCATTGCCATCGTCTCCGTCGTCACCTCCACCTCCACCGGGTCCTCCGGGGCCACTCCGAGTGTCAAAGTCGGCTTTCAAAAACTGGCGACCAGCCAGAGTTTGGCCAATATCAGTATTGAAGTAGTCGAGGCCGTAGCGGCGGAGACCAACAAGCGCCTTCAGCCCACGGATCGGAGATGCGTGGAAGCTCCTGCCCTCAAATGCTTGGAGAATAGTTCGAAGCTTAGGAGAGCACCTTGCTGGTACACGTAGCTCGGGACTGATGAACCCGTCGCCGCGACGAGGCACGTCGCCACGATTGTACAGCTGACTACTCTCTGGTGAGGCGATCCCCAAGAAGGCGGCAAGCTCAACTAGAACAAAGGTGTCATCAGCTGTTACCCGAGTGTTGTGCAAAAGGTGCCCACCATATTCATCGTAGCTGTTCATATAGAGCTGACCAGCAAACAAATCCAACTGGGACAGGACAGCGCGGTGCGGTAGCGCCCACTCGTCATCTGGCAAGTGTGGCACAGTGACGAACTGCAGGCTGGACATGGATTGAAGTGCTTGGATGTCGCGGGGGCGGTAGACGTGGAGGCAAACAACATCACTCCGGCGAATTGCAGGAAGGAGAACATTGGCTTCAAATGGACTGATGACAATCAAGACCGTCATGCCATACTGCTGAGCCGACAGAATCCAGTTGACAGGACGCATATACTCGCTGAGGTGCCTGGCGCCAGTTCCAGCGATGGTTCTGACAAAGTCCTCGGTGGCAAACAGAGCAGTCGACCAGATGTTCACGTCTTCCACCGGCACCGATCCGAGGAGGGGAACGAAGTAACGAGACTCTGGCGGGATATAGCCGTTGGAAACCAGGAACTGGAGGTCAGGGTGACAGGCGTGGTCATTCGGCTGTGCCCGTGGAGGCCGTTGGATCTCTCGCTCTCGCTCGACTTCGTGCGAAACTTCCCGCTCCTGCTCCTCGTCCATGCGTGGGTCCGCCAGAGTACCGATGCCGAGTTTTTGAAGATGCTGCGAAAGGGCTGGAATGTCACCTGCTGTACGCATGAGCCCCGAGTCTGCTTGGACGCTGTACAGCTGCACCAGAGACCGAGCTTCCGGCGTGTACCATGCCCTCCTCAAAGCGTCAACGTCAGCCGCCTGGTTGAATGCAACAAGAGCTGTCGACCGAGTCGAATAGTCGATTGCTTGCTGCACCCAGTGCGGAACAAAGTGTCGAATGTCCTCGCATGTCTCTTGAATCGCCCATCGGATGATGTCGAGAACATGTACTTCCTGTATGGGTGTACGGGAAGCTGCTCGGATCTGGCTGTCGCATTCCGCCGGAGCGAAAAACATGACGCTTTGACCTTTGCCGAGCTGCCTCATACGCATGGCGCCCTGTACAAGCCGATCCTTGGTGACCTGTTTGGTTGGGTTAGTAGATCTCCAAGCAAGTAAGTGAGTGCAAATGCGAACCTTTGGGCCAAGTGTGATCGCCGCTCGGGCATCTCTTGGGAGTTTCAGGTCCGTGCCTCGGGTATGTGCGTCATCGAGGTACACAATGCACCGATCAAGTTGCTGAGACCATGGCGAAGAAGCGAACGGCTCTACGTGCCATCCACGAACGTCTCTCGTCAACACCGAAAGGTCATCGCCGCTGAAGAACACAGCCGCTGATATACCCTCGGGGGCTCGTCCGAGCCATTCCTGAACGAGCTCCTGATTCTGCAACTCGAGCATTTGAGCGCCGACGTCTAGCAGCACATTGATCTGGGGACGTTGCTCAACAAGGACGGCGAGGAAGTCGACCGCGGATAATCGAGCTGTGCTGGATCCCATGACCTGATAGTGATCATTCTCTTGCCGGAGCAGATATGTGAGGACAAGAGCATTCGTGCTTGATTGCTGAACCGGGTCAACCTGATTGATGGACGTCGGAAGGAGATACCGCCGGTCATTTGCGCCACTAGAGCCCGTAGCAGGGTGTGTCTTCACCGCTGCAAGGTCCCATCCCGAGGTTGCCAACTTGAATGGGAACTCGCGGGCGGCCTTGGGAAAGACGACACGAGATAGGAAGAAGTCGATAGCGCCAACGTTGAACGTGAATATGGGCAGGACCTGTTCGCGGAATTGGAGAGTGTCCTTGGTGTTGATGCCGTTGAGCTGCCTCAGCGCATCTGGGATTCGAAGGCCGTTCGTCCATGCCTCATATTCTGCGTCCGGTTCATCCTCGTGCAAGAGTAGATTGAATGCTGCCATGAGCTGCTCTTCGTCGAGGCCCTTGTATCGATAGCTCAACGCAGTCAAGGTGATTGCCACATCCACGTGCGAGAACTCGGCACGGAGGCTTGGAATGTCCTGTACAAGATTTTGAGCTAATCATATGTGCAACATGTTCACGCTCGTACCTTGGCCAAGTAAGGCACTGCAAGAAGTGATCGTCGTAGATCAAGCCCAAAGTTGACTCGGAAACGTTTCTCGCGGAGACAGAACGAGAGGATGTCGTAGGCAAGCAAGCCGCGAACAAGAAGCACTCCTCGCCACGAACCGCGACAGAGCTCTTCGGCTCTCGCTAGGACCGCTGGATCGACATCTCTTTCCGTCAAGATACGCATCAGGCATCGTTGATCATCGGGTCTCGTAATATGCTGGAGGTTCAAGCTTGGAACCTTGCCGCCAAGTACGTCGTCCGCAATGCGTGTCTTCAGTGTAGCCGAAGCTCCGCCATGTTGACCTTGTGTCGCCTGGACACGCAGAAGTCGCACAATGGGGAAGTGAGGACCCTCTTGTATGTCAATCTCGTCCTTGAACGTGGCTTTGAGTACCTTGGCCTGAGCACTCATCAACGAGAGAATCTTGAGAGTGGTTGTCCAGCGGTCGGGTTGGTTGTCCGGGGGCTTGCAAAGGATTCCGTTCAGTACTCAGATGGTGATACTACACATTGAGCACTGCTTACCTGCTGTGAGCCGGCAGTATAGACCAATTGATAAGAGACATGCAGAAGCTCGTCGGATTCGTCCAATATATCTCGAGATGACCTGGTCAACCATTTCTGGATGTCCATAAGCCGGTGAGCCAACGCAAGTTCATTCGGGGTGGTAGCGCTGGTCATCCTTTCCACACACATCAGCTTAAAAGAGAGCACGTGTTCCGGTTGGGTGACCAAAACAGCACCATCCTGGGCAGCACTCTTGAAGAGACGATCGATGAGTGTGATTGTCACATCGTCGATGCGGACTCCCCGTGAGAAAGGCAGGTAGAGAACCCTACGGCCACAAAGTCTCCCAAGTCGCTGTACGAGATGCTCAAACAGCTGTTTGGAGAGCGACTTGAGACAGGCGACGCGTGTGAGCGTTTGGCCATCGGCAACCGACGATGCAACCATAGGCACAATGACACTGAAGAACCGGTGGTCAGAAAGGTGCTCCTTCGTGATGCAGCAGCAAGCCTTACTTGGTTTTGCCAGCACCCATGTTCAGCTGGAGTACAATGTTATGCTCCGTTGGAGCAATCATCTCTCGAGCTACGTGCTCTTGTATACGCCGTGTCCGATAGTCACCGTCGATCTCTAGAAGCAAATGATCCGCATCGTTGACTTCGCGTGCTCGATTCTGATACTCTTCGAAGAAATCCTCCAGCTTTCCTTGAGATGCAAATCGTAGAAGACGCTGCGACGACTGATACGTTGTGAAGAGCTGACCAAGCTCAAGAATTGAACCCTTCCACGCATCAGGAGTCTGGCGTCGATGGGTGAACGACAGGAGGGTAAGCAAGACACGGGGGGTGATCCGCGGCCACAAGTTTGCAAGTAGGAGAACTTCCTCTGGTAAACCAGGAGGTGGCGAGAGAGTATCCAGCACAACACGGACTTCTTCCTCCCAAAGCTGGAGACAGCTGTCGCGATGTGCTTCCACTGCAGCCAGTCCTGGAAGAGCGACCGCTACCGATGAAAGAGGTAGGCGCTCGAGGTCAGTCCGAGAAAGCTCCAAGTCTTGACCGTACAGCGAACGGATGGGCTGAACATCGTCCCGCAGCTCTTGCAGGAGCCCGCGCAGCTTCGAAGTCTCCAAAGTTTGGCCGTCTCGAGTCTCCATCTGGATGTGGTGCTCGATGGGATGTTGATCTCTGAGTATATCGGGCGCTACTGTCCGATCGAGCAGTTCTGCAAGGGTGACAGTGGAAGTGGCCTTGTCGTGATCAGCTTCAACAACTGGGTCCGGGATTTGGGCTAGCAGTGCGTGGTCGAACCGCAAGTACGGAATCAAGGCCGCGGCAGGCGGTTGTGCTTGGAGTACACCTTGAACAGGAAACAGGTGACGTCGAAGGCCCGCGTTCAGCTGGAAGCTTCAATAGTAGGCTTCCGAGGCCTGAGTGCACGCATCGACGTCAAACCATGCGGCATAATCTGGGGAAGGCGCCGTGAAAGGGGCCCGTACGCGATCTGTGACGACCAAGTGGTCCACGAAGCTGTTTGAGAACGCGTTCATCTGAGTCTGATACCAATGGCGCTGGCGGACATGATAGTTGGCCGCAGTTTCACCCTCGTGGCGCGGTAGTCTGGATGCAGGCGTGTCCTCAAGAGGTTTCCGTGCTTCCGAGACAATCCTCTCCATCCGGCGTCGGGACATGGCAAATCCATCTAAGATGCAGAATGATGGAGACGCTGGCGGCATCAGAGTACGACACGCCGGGTTCTTGGCAACCGCAAGGAGAACCGGTACAAGATCGCGCATTGCGTTTGATCCATAGGCAATAGTCGCAAGTGAGAATGTTAGTCCCCAATGATTGTCCTGACTACGACGGCAGCTCTCGTAGAGGTTTAGCCATGCAGTGGCTGGGTCTTCCATCTTGAGCCGGCGGTAATGGTAGCCGAGTGACGGCACGTTGACGGCACCCGAGACGTACACTGCAGCAGTTCCCAGGATGCGATCGACCAAGGCATAGTCCAGCCCTTGGTTGCCCGTTTGAACCAGGCTCGAAGCCCACCTCGCTGCTTGGGAGCAAAGCTCGACACCCTGGTCACGGCACGTGCAATCGTAATCGTCCGTTCTCATAGCATCATCACGACCGTTGTCACTGAAGAAAATGCCTTGTGGGTGGTGGACGGAGTTTCTCACGACAGCGCGTGTATAGACGGGACCTTCGCGCTTGAGCTTCTGAATATAGCCGTCCATCTTGAACGTCGGTTCTGCCTGGAAGACTTGTAGAGATGCAGCGTGCTGAGCGATCCGAAGAGTCATTGGCGCAAAGAGACCGTGCTGTGTGAGTCGACAAAGCGCCTTGTTCCAATGTACCGCAATGTGATGCTTCTTTGGTATTCGTTCTCGACGTGGTGTGAGAGCACCAATGAAACCTAGAATGTCCGCTTCCGATTTGGTCATCGCCTGGAATGAGAGCACATCCCCAGATCTGAGCTCATACAAAGCCGCTTCGATGCCGGTCTGTGAGGTGAGAGGGTCGGGGAGACAGAATGAGGTCAAGGCAAGAAGGTAGATCATGTACAATCTACTCTCCAGACCGGCAGCTGTGCTGAGCAAGCCAAGGTCCTCGTCAATGTCGTACTTGTGATACTTCAAGCGACGCTGCCCCTTGAGGTCGACTGTGATCCGAACGTGGTGTCCATGAGGCGATGTCTTGACGACGGCGCTGTGCGGAACGAGGACAGTTCGCGACCGCGGGATAGACTTGGCCAGCTTGTCCTTTGCGCAAAGAACGAGTTGGTTCTGCAGGCCGAAGAGGCAGCCGGCAGACTGGTCTTCGTCGACCACGTAGCCGCGGAGGTTGACGGATTCAAGCAACCCATCAACGACGATGAATTTGAGACGATAGCGAGGGAGATCGACGGAGAGTGTCCTGCGGCCGAGGTTCGCGCCTTCCGTGCATATCACGACGAGGAATTCTGAAGACTCTAGAGCTGCAAGCCTTTGCGACACCATCTCGAAGGTATCGCTTCTTGAGTCGATGAGACAGACTGATTGGTTGAC
Source organism: Limonomyces culmigenus (assembly GCA_002233555.1). Taxonomy (NCBI): domain Eukaryota; kingdom Fungi; phylum Basidiomycota; class Agaricomycetes; order Corticiales; family Corticiaceae; genus Limonomyces; species Limonomyces culmigenus. The sequence goes on along the minus strand of LCTX01000178.1, from coordinate 27,084 downwards.
GGTACCATCCACTTTGTACATATGGATCGGTGATAGTGATGGTTGATCAGAAAGGTGGATCTGCCAGTGGGTGGCTTGCTCGTTCCATTGATCGCCGAGCAACCTGAGGTGGAGGACTCGAGCGTCTAGGTCAAGCCAATGGGCATAGTCTTCGACGAGGAACGCCGGAAGATCTCCTTGCATGTCGTTATTCCCATCAGCTGCGTTGAGGAACTCGTTGTGGGGAATGAGGTGATACGACCGTTCGCCAAATCGAGCACGGATCTGCAAGATCTCGCCCCTCAGAGCGAACAGTATCTGGGAAACGCATGAGCTTTTGTATGTTGCACTATTCGTGGCTGATCATACCTGGTGGCCATCGATGAGTGTGCGGGTGACGTAGTCCATGTCGACAGCATCTGACGGGATGACATCGAGGATCCTCTAAGTAGAGATTGAGTACATCAGCAGTGAATGTTAGGTAGAGACGTACCAGGCCGAAGGTCCGAAGATACGTAGCGTGAGTGGTGATCTCGTTGGGTAGTCGGCCGAGAGGCTTCCCGTCAACAAGGAGTACTCCGTCCAAAAGATTGCAGTAGACATCTTGGGACACTCGTGCCTCTGATGCGGCCGTGCGATTCAGGACCCATGAGGACTCCGGCCACGTTTCACCGTCGTCTCCAGGGTTGTAGCCAGGCCAAACGGCTTGTAGAGCGTTGTGCAGGATGTTCCAGTCATCCGAGATCATGTCTCGGAGCTTGTCCTCGAGCTTATAAGACAATCGCTGGTCGCGGCTGAGGAGTAGCTGCAAACTTGTGGGTGCTTTCGAGAATGATGCAGGCCAACTCTCCCTCAGAGTAATGGCGGCCTCGAGAAGGACCGTAGCATCTTCCGAGGACGAGAGCAAGAAGTCGATCCGGTCAGGGTCGACGTCGTACGTTTGCCGAACGAGCGAAGCGATGGAGCATAGGTTGTGCTGCCGTTCAATACTCTTGTCCGTGTCTGCTGCTCGGTTGAACGTGGCCTTCATCTCTTGTAACAACCGGAAAGCAACCTCTCGAGCTTGGCGCAAAAAACCATAAGCAGCCTCGGCCACTTCATCAGAAGGCCCTGCAACGAGTAGTCGGGATACCAGCATGACTGAATGATGAGATCAATAATTGGTGTCGCAAAAAGAAATGCGGGCTTACCGATAGTTCTGATTGACACAGCCTCCAACCAGTTCATGGACAGACTGCTGAGCATATTTGTGCAGGCACACACAAGCTGAGCTCCAAACTGGTCCAACTCGAGATCCTCGTGCCATTCACAACCGTTGCCGATCCGCCCAATTTGCCATGTCGCCTGGGAGAACAGTGTGTATGTTTCGTCGTTGCGGAACGTCAAGTTGTTGCTGACAATTTCTCGAAGCATGTTCATCCATTGGATGCGAGGCCCGGCTCGAAGGGACCCGAAGGCCATATGCTCGTGGAGGGAGAGAGTAGCAGGGCATCGGCTCTGGTCTGCAATAACCTATGATTCAATGAGTGTAAGGATGTCATGCAGGCAATGCACACGTACATAGTTGGATGTGTGGGTAGTGTGCTCAATCGCGTACTGGAGGTAATGGTAAGGAGAGCCAGGGACGTTCAGCTTGAGTGTCCCAAAACGTTTGGCAGTGGCGCCCGGAAACGGCCCTGACGCCCAATTGCCGTGCTTGCTGTCGTAGAGCTCGTACTCCAATGCATTGTTCTTGAAGATCTAAGTAAAATGTCAGGGATCGTTGACCAGTCTGAAGTTGAGCTCACGAACCCGGTCCTCAGTGGTTGGTATAGCAAGCGAAGGCGACCGCGACTGCCCAACCTTGGCGGCGAAGGAGAGGCGACTCCCAGCAGTGAACTTTCCTTTACTATGTAGCCCCGTGTAACCAGAGAGGGAGGTTTTTGCTGGTGCTTGTGACTTTTCCTTGGCTCGGTTCGGCAGACCCAGATCGGACACAATGAGGTAGGTGGCTGTTCTCCACAAGGCAAACGAGGTTGGGCACTGCAGCTCAAACACGATGGCCCTCGTGGCCAGTTCGTCCGCCGGGAACGGATTCTCGAGGACTTCGATCCGGAGGTTGTGCATCTCGCTCTCAATCCCGCAACGCCGGCACGTTGAGGCGTGCTGTTGCTCTGTATATACGTTCCCACGCTTCTGGCGCAGGACATCGCGGAATGTATGCGTAGGGTGGAGTTCCAAGCGAGCCTGCAGCTGCCTCCACTGTTCATTCAGCTGGCGGAGTTGAGCTTGTTTTGCTTGCAGCTTGACCTGCGTCTCGGTGTCGATCCCTGCTCGCAGATTCTGGAGCTGAGGAGACCCGTTGTAGTAGCGGACCGCAAAACTCTCCGGTGTCGCATTCTTGGAGAAAACGGTGTGACCTCTCATGCGGGCGTTGGCATGACGCTGGTCGATGTACGTCTTGAGTTGGGCAGCACGGGCAACCGACAGGCGTGTGCGCAGGAGTAGTGGTTCCAGAAGGTCTCCGGGGATCTCGGGCGGGTACTCGCTGATCATCGGGATGCTGGTCACAGCCAAGCGGTCGATCGCAGTCCACAGATGAACGAGAGTGAGGATGGCAAGGGACTGATCAAGCGGATCGAGTTTGTAGTGCGACAGGAACGCTGCTTTGTAGTCATTCATGCACGCCATGAGCTGCCTACAGTCTTGTGTATGCGAGACAGCGTGTTGAAGCTGATCATTGGTCCACTGGTCGAGATGCAGCTCCACTGCGGTTTCAAAGTCGATAATCGCGACCCATCCCGACGCGTTGAAGTGCTCGGTTAGACCGCCGGCTGCGAAGCCGTCGAAGAAGACTGGTCGAATTCGATGAAGATCCTTTGGACGGAACTCCTTGGCAACCATGCCGGCCATCGGCGGACAAAGCGCAGCCTTGAGAGCATGACGACTATTGGACAACGTCAGCTGACAATCCCTCTTGAGGTTGAGGCTATCCGGTTCCCAGTAGGATGTGTTCTTCTGCTCGTTCTGGATGTCGGACCACCGACGTTGCAGAAGAGTCTCGGCGGCCTTAGCGGCCTCTGTTGCCACAACAAGAATCACGGGCAGCTCTTGGCCTCGAATCTTGTATAGTCGCCGAGCCATCTTCGTGTGGATAGTGTGGATGTGATGACTGCTCAGTTGGCTCTCGACGCAGGCCTGGAGGAAAGATGCGTGGAAGTAGACCATGAATGCCTTATATGCATCGCGATTGGGACATGATGTTTGAATCACCACACGGAGCATGAGCCACAGGGGTGAACGCCGCCACGGAGACTCCGCATCACTCGATTTCAGCACTTCGTCTGCGATCCGCTTCTTAATGCGAGGTGGTCCAGCGTCCGCTCCAACACCCCGGAGGATGCCGAAGAAGAGTTGTACGAAGTAACTCTGTCCTCAGTCGTGAGCACAAGGAAACGCATAGGCTGGACCTGGGGGCTCGTACCGGATTGGGTGTATCTTCATCTTTCTCCGGGTATGGGTCATGGACATTGGTGTCCGCAAGAAACGTGGAGATGTTGGCGATGAACTCCGCGTCACTCGCCACATGCTCGGGAACGTGGACAACTGGCCCGGGCAGCTCGCGAACGAGCTTACCCGTATCCTGATAGACCTCTTGCGCGGGGACCTGGGCTTCGAACGCTTCATAAGACGTGTGCAGCACCTCCTTGCGGATGATGAGAGCATCGTTCTGGGCCCGGATGTAGAAGAGCAAAACGTCTGTTGGTAGTATGAGGCACTGTGCTTTACGAGAGCCGAACCGAAAGCTTACCTCCGGCCAACATGTCCCTCAATTTGACATTGATCGCGTTCGCGTCGAGTTGGACCGATACCGAGTGCCGAAACGAGTCTGCCATTCTTGCCATCCGCCTCCAGAGGTCCCTCTGGAAGCTCGGTCGCATACATCGTCGCGGCATCGTTCACGAGAGTGCAGAGAGCAGTGAACGAGATGACAGGGGTTGAAAGTGACGACAGTCACGCGACTCGAGCGCCAACCCTTCGCCTGTATGTTGGGTGGGATCGTCGCGTTCTGTTTCGTCCCCGAGAAGTCCAGCGTCTTTGCAGCGAAAAGACAAGCGAAGAAGCGGTGCTTCCGCGCTGCTCGCTGAGTATGGCGATGATCTGTCAATCTCAGTCTCACAGCAGCACTTCGATTGACGACCACATGACCGTGAAGCTCGACGCGTCTCCGTGAGCGCGTTGACCACCTCGATGTTTCGCCCAAGGCGAACATCGTCTCCGTCTCGCACTGTCGCAACCTCCTCGCACGCCTCAGCCCCGAGCACATCTTTTGTCTCGAACGCCCCCGAGCTTGCGTCTCTCGCACCCGATGAAATCGACTTTATCGACGAAGTCATCGCCCAGGCTGGCCCGAGCGCGAGCAGCTTTCTGTCAGTGCTCAACGCGTACAATGACGTTCTTCGGGCTCGGGGGCTGGACTCTCGAGACGAGGTTGTCTACTATGGCAAGCTCCTGAAGCTGGGCACGCTCAAGGGCCGCACTTGGGCGGAGAAATGGGCAGTGATACGGGGAGCGCAGGAGGCAGCGGCAGGACCCTCGAGACCAACCCGACAAGCCACCCGGGTGGGATCTCGCCTGGACGGCCCTATTTTAAGACGGGATCCTGATACATTCACCCTCCACTCGCACGACGATGAGGACGACGATTCTCAGGGCACCTTCACGCCTCGTATCGGCCACCGACCACTCTCGCCAGCAAGCGAGCTCAGCAACTCCCTCGGCCTCTCCACCGCTCCCCTTGACACTGGCCCTGTCCACTTCCCCTCCCACTCCCGCCCGACCCAGGGTGTCCCCGTACGGCGTCCGCACCTATGGGAGTCCATCTCTGTTACCTCCGACAGTGAAGAGCACACAGGCTCTCCCAATGCCACCATCTCCGCACAGCCTGTGACTTACCGTCAAAATCCTCCTATCATGCCTCGTCAACGCTTGACCTCCGACCCCAAGCCCGCTCAGGCCGGCAACACAAGCCGAGTGGTGGCACCCACAGCCTCACACCGTGCGGTTGAGAAGGCCCGCGAGAGCCGGTCTAACACTGTCAACGACGAGGACGCCTGGACCAAGATCAAGCATGCTCGTGATGAGGAAGATGCGGACGTCTTTCGGCGTGAGCAGCTCCTCGTCCGCTGTTGGAACGTTTGGAGGGAAGGTCTTGACTGGATTGAGGTCGGTGACAGCCTAAGCTTGCAAGGGTCATGAGCTGACTTCATGATCACAGACCACCCATGCCCAGATCGCAGAGGCACGAGATACCCTCGTCCTCCGACGCGTGGTCCAGAGGTGGCGAGAACGAACGTATGCCCGTCTGGACCTTGCAAGCCGGGTGGCTACCCTTGCCGACGCACGACTCCTCCGCCGGGTGGTCGCTGTTTGGACCACCAAGCTCGGCGATCGTCGACAAGTTCGATGGAGATCAGATATGCGCACCCGCATGAAGGCCGTCCGTGAGAGACGCGAGCAGAGCCAGCTGCTGCACACGTGGAAAAAGTGGAAGCTCGCGGTCCGGGCGCGGTCGGCGGAGAAGATCCACGACGTACAACTGCTCGACCGTGTGGTTGGCAAGTGGAAGGGCAAGATGAGGCGAATCAGGGAGATGGAGTATCTCGCGGAGGCGCACGACGAGAGGGGCGACGGGCGTGCCGCCCTCAAAGCTTGGGAACGCTGGAGGTGGATGTCCGAGCTTCGGCATCGTGAGATTGCCATGGCCGAAGAGGTCAGCAGACGGGTTGTGAGAGAGGTCTGGATCGCATGGAAGAGGCGCCTGTGAGTGGCCTGCGTCTTCATGTGGGACATACTCTTACTGTCCACCAGACGACAGTATCAGATCGCAAGCGACTTCTACGACCGCGTTTGTCTCAAACGCACCATGCAATCCTGGAAAGCTGCTCGCGACAGGATAAGCGTAGGTCAATCTCAACTCGATGACCTTACATTTCTGACTGTTCGGCAGAGACTCGAGCGCAAGGCTGACCGGCATCTCGCCCGTCAAGACGGTGTACTGGTCTACGCCATTGTCCGCGTGTGGCGTGCTCATGAACGAGGCAAGCTCCTCGAACGTGTCCGCGACACCCGCCTCGCAAAGCAGACTTTGCATACGTGGCAGCAACGCATAGTAGACCGTCGACGGCAGGAGGAACTCGCTCTGGCATTTGCTGCTCGACCTCGATCCGCACTGGCTGCCACCGCTCTGCAGACCTGGAAGCGTGTTCATCGCACACGACAGAATGCCCTGCAGCTCGCTGCTCAGTACTCCGCTGCTCAAGTACAGCAGAGGGCGATCTTGGCCTGGAGGATCAAGCTGCGACAGCATACCAAACTTGCAAAGCAGGCTCGGATGGCAGAAAAGTACTTTGTGTCTCGAACTGCTTGGACCAAGTGGCGGCAGTTGGTTGGCGAAAAGTCAAGACAGCGGAAGCTCCAGGAATTTGAGCGTGAGAGGGCCCGACGAGTGTTCGAGAGTGAGTCTTGGCCCGTGGCACCAGCAGTGCTTTCGTTGACACTTCGGCAGGGTGGCTGGAGCGTGCTCAGAACAAACGTCACCTGACTGTTGCGGAGAACACGGTGAAAGCCGCCGTAGCCATGGTTTGTCACGAATCGCAAAATGCCTGGATCGGTGCTCATGATTGCTATCAGCGTGTGGCCCGTCATGCCTTGACAAAGTGGACGAACCGGGTGATCGACTACCGCTTACGAGAACTGAACGTTGTGCAACGCAGCGAAGCATTCCTCCTGCTGTACGTGGGCCTCTCCGTGAACAATGGCCAAATGAACTGACCGTCACCTCGTTATAGTTCTGCTTTCAAGAAGTGGAGAACCATATGTGCCCGTCACGCCGAGTCACTGAGCCTCCTCGAATCCTACATCGACGTCAAACGTGAGGAGACTGCACGACGGGTCTTCTACAAATGGCTCAACGCTGCCCGCAACAAACGTCACCTAAAGGTTGTATTGGTCGAGAAGGAGCAGGAGGTTCGACACTCTCAGCTTGTAGTCGCTTGGGACAAGTGGCGTGATCGCTTCAAGGATGAGCGTCTGCGACTCATCGTGAGTCCCCTCTTCGCAAACTACACACTGCAATCTGACTAGTCCATTAGGAGCGGGAGGTTCTCTTGCAGACACAGCGAAACCTTCACTTTCGTTCGTTTGGCATCTGGCTCTCCAAGACACACGTAAGTGGTGGTGCCTTGCCTTGCTTCTCGTCAGGGTCTCATCCAAACTGCAGTCTCTCCCTGCCATTCGGTTCGAAGCGTCCCACTCCAAATCGAAAGCTTGGAAAAAGTGGCGGGATGCCATGCCACAAGCACTGCAAGCCAAAGCGGCGCGGGAGTTCCACGCCCAGAAGACCAACGGTACGAACGTTGCTCGCCGTCGCCTTGCCACGAAAGCTGACCAGACTGCAGCCGAGTTCTTCAAGCTGTGGCTTGCGCGATACCGGAAGAAGGTTGCCCTCAAAGCCGTGGCGTGAGTATTCCCCATCCCAAAGTGTTTCGTCGTCTAACACTCGTGCAGTCGTGCTCGGTATCTCCGACTTCCTACCGTCTCCCCTCGCGAAACCCAACCCCCTCGCCCACCAGCGTTTGCGACTACTCGGCCGGTGACGACCGTCTCTCGCGCTGCACCCTCCTCTGCCACCACTCGTCTCTTGGCTGCTCGCCAGCCCCGCGAAACCGCCCCGAACCCTGCGCCTTCCGTCGCCTCGAGCGTCGTGTCGGAAGCTGCCCCGGACCGCATCTCCCGGTTCTCCGCCCGCCCCAACACATCCTCCGCCAGCCGGACAGGCGCCACCGCCACGGGGCTGAGCAGCCTCCTCTCCGCCCGCACGCGCACGACCGACACGTCGACCCCGCCGTCGCGGCCGCGGCTCTTCCCCACGTCCGCGAGCGTGCGGGACCCGAGCCCGCCGCGCTCGCGCTCCTCCCGCGCCGCGGCAGAAGACGACGGGCCGGACTCGTCCCCCACCCGCGTGCCGCCTACGCTCAGCTCGGGGAGCGGACCGGCCGGCGAGGGTCGCAGCCGGCTCTGGCACGAGCTGCAGGCGATCCAACGCAAGTCGCGCTCGCCCGAGGGCAAGCAGCGGCGGTGATCTCCAGTGCTGTTATCTCGCGCGCCCGATCTATGGGTTGTAGTTCTGTGTGCTCTGTATTCATCCTATGCTGCATGATCTCCTCACTCGCATTATGCGAGCGTCATACACAATGACACCAATACTACCAACCACCTGCTCCACCTCGTCGAAGATGCGGCACCAGAGAACCGACCCTGCCCATCATATGGTGGGGGGTCTGGCGAAGCAGAGTACGGAAAGCTCGCATTGACGCACCCGTTCTTGAGGACCGGGAACACCCGCTGCGAGAGATCGGTGACATTGCGCGGTATCCAGCCGTTCTGGACGCCGAGGCGGTAGGACCACGTATCGATGTCGTACTGCTGCTTCCACGACCAGAAATAAAACCCGATGTTCGCCTGACCCGGTCCGTGTGGCTCGTACGCGGAGAGCTGCGCCTCGAATAGCAGGCGCAGCCACGTGCGCTTCGTCTGGTCGTCGCCGTTGGAGGTGTCGGACGCCTGCCCCGTCTCGAGGCTCCACTCGCCGACGAGGGTGGGCGGGATGCCCGAGGCGGCGACGGGGCGTTTGAGGAGCTGCGATACGTTGCAGATTGATTGCAGGATGGTGCTGTGTGGGAGGTTGCTGAGCGCACCAAAGGCGTAGTACTGGTGGGTGTCGACGGTGAGCGCTGTGGAGGAGTTGGCGGAAGGGGTGTAGTTGGCCCAGTAGCCGGGGCCGTAGAAGGCGTCATGGATCGTCGTGTTCCACTTTGTCGCATTGGGCGCTTGGATGATAGCGCTGCCGTTGGCGTAGAATGTTTTCAGGTCGGCCATGGAGAAGCTCGGGGAGAGGCGGGGCTCATTGAGGATTTCGATCCCTGTATCTTTGTCAGCCTACATGGGTTCTCTCTGCCTCTGATGCACGTGCCCACCTGTGACGGTGCCGCCATAGATATCTTGCGAGAACTCGGCAGTGAGGTTCAGCAGGACGTTCATACTCCGCTCCGCGTTACTCGCGTTGCTCGCGAAGAGCACCGGGCCCTGGCGGCCCGAGTTGTCCTGCCCATTCTGCGAGCCTGGCGCCCCATGCAGATCGATGAGGACGCCGAGGCCGAGCTCGCGCGCCCATTGCACCGCGCGGATCAGATAGTGGTACTGGCCGGAGACGTACGGCTCGTAATCGCGTAGGTCGACCGCCCAGTACCCGACCGGGATCCGGACGGCGTTCAGGCCTGCGTTCCGAATGTCGACAAAGTCCTGGCGCGTGTAGAACGACCTGCGGCTGCGTTAGCACGCGCCGAGGAGCGAGCGAGGGACGCACATCCAGTGGTCCTGCAGCATGTTCACGCAGCTGGTCTTGCCCAGCTCGTTGCATAGACTCCACTCGTCCGCGGCATGCGTGCCGTCATACAATCGGGGCGTGATCCCTGTCCGCTCTTGAGCTCCAGCTCATCTGTATCCACCAGAACAACAAACATGGCTCTGTGACCAACCACCCGCCCAAGTTCACCCCGCGCACGATCTCGCTCGCCTCGACGAATGTAGCGAGAAGTAGAAGCACGAAGTTCAGCATTGGAGGTCATTGAGGCAGTACCCAAGACACTTCGTGAAGTACCAGAGGCTTATCTGCACAGCCGAGCTCGCGGCTGCTGCGCACAAGCGTGTATAGGCATGGCAGCGCAGCAAGCGGTGGTGAAAAGACGAGCTGGAGGCTCAGGATCACTGCGGGGCGGCGACGAGTCCCCGAGGGAGCGGTGCCATGAGACCTGCCAGAGCCATGACGCACGGCAGATGGCGCAGATAAATCCGATGATGATGGTCGGAGCGAAAGAGGCAATGAGCCTAATTGGGAACCGTGCCACTTTCAGGTCCATTCTTCGAGATCATGATTGTAGACGACCTTGTACGTTGGAACCATCGCTGTCGCATGACACGCATCACTTCAACGTGCTTGGGCATCCTAGGATAGACCTTACGTACAGATCGCAGCCAACCAGACACGCCACCCGCAGCCCAGCGTGCAGATGGTGAACCGCGTCAAATGTGGCGCACGCGTCCCTCCCTCTCCCATGTCTATGCTCTCCGCGCTCCAGCCCACGCGCGCCGCCGCCTCCGCGCGGCTGACGAACAGCGCGCTCGCGCTCGTCGCGCTCTCCGTGCTCTGCGCGCTCCTGCCCGGGCCCGCGCCGCCGCGCGCGCTGCTGACCGTCGCGCTCCGGCGGGACGTCCCGCCCGGCGTGTGGGCGTACTCTGTCCTCCGTGCGCGCGCCCAATGAAAGAGAGGAGGACACTGGCTGAGGAAGTGCAGAGACGGCGGTGTTCGGCGTCCTCGCGGCGAACGTCGCGCAGTGCGCGCTCGCGCTCCGCTTCCCGGCGCCCGCACTGCCCGCGCCTCCAACACCCGCCCGCACGCTCGCGCTGCACAGCGCCGCGCCCTCGCCGCTCTCCACCTCCACCTCCGCCCGGCGCCTCGTCGCGCCCGACTCCAAGGTCTGCTTCCCCTGCACTTTACCTCCACGCGCCTCATGCATGCAGCAGGTGGCGACGCCCGCGCCGCAGCGCGCGTTCTCTGCGAGCACGGGGCCGTACGCGGCGTCCCCCGTGTCGACGCCGAGCCGGACGCTGGCCTACACGCCCGTCGCGTCGGACACGTCGCTCTCGTTCGCGTTTGACGCGCCGCCGTCGCCGTCGCCCTCGACCGGCGCGGCGTCCCCGCTCGCCGCGTTCCGCCACTCGCGCCCCGCGTCCGCCGGCCGTGCGTGCCTGTTCTGCGTACCGTATCCCGTGGAGATGCTGACTGACGGCGTGCCAGGGTCGCTCGACGGCTCGTTCTTCCGACGGCTGGATAAGTCCGCCTCGGCGTTCGCACAGGCCGACTAATGCATACATCTTCCCCGCTGAATATACATTCTGTACACGGTCCGGTCCACAGCAGCGCTAGACAAAGCAACGAGAAGAAATAAAAAACGTGATAGATCGGGGTATTGGGATCAGCGTCGCCGGGGCGTGCCCGGTGCCGGCGGGCGGCGAGGTGTCGCGGGCGGCTCGGCCGTGCGCTGGATCGCGCGCGCGACGTCCCGCACCGCCGGCGGGACCGTGTCGGGGTCGTCGAGTGCGCGCGCGTGCAGCTGCTTGGCGAGCGCGCGCAGAAGCGTGCGGGGCCGCGGGGCCGCGGCAGCGTCGGGCTCTGCGGGGTCGTACCGCCGCGTGGTCGAGGCGGGCGTCGAGCGCGAGGCGAGCGAGAGCGCGGACATGTAGGCGTCGATCCCGAGCTCGCAGCCTTGTACGGTGGCTGTGCAGTCATGTACGCTCCCGCGAAGCGCGTCGATCTGGGCAGCGGTCGTGTCGTGTCAGCAGTTGTGCGAACAGTGAGACGGCAGCGGTGGGACCTTGTAGCTCAGGTCGGCGATTCGCGTGTGCAACGGCGTCTGCCCCGGCGCAGCAGCGAGCGCGGCATGCTCCGCGAGCACGCGCTGCGCAAGCGCGAGACCGCCGGCGCCCGCAAAGCGCGCGGGCAGGTCGGCGGTGCGGACGTCCGCGCGCGCTTTCCCCTTTGCGCGCGCGCGCGCTGCGACGCCGGCCTGGTGCGCGGCGTAGTACGCGCCGACCTGCGCCCACTCGGCGTCCTCGTGCTTCGCGCGGTCGACGTCCGCCTGGAAGACCGCCTCCTGCTGCCGGTTGAACGCGTTCTGCGCGCTGTCCGGCTTCCGCGCCGGGGCAGCGGCACCCGAGTGCGGCGCGGTGTCGACGCCGCCATGTGAGAGTGCGGAGGCGATCCCGCGCGCCACCGCGGCCAGCAGCGCGTCGCCGGCCGGGAGCGCGCGCCCGCCGCACCAGCTGAGCAGCTGCGCGAGGCGCGCGGCGTCGGGCTGCGCGTCGTCCGTGTGTTTGTAGAACGCGCCTGCGGGCACGCTCGGGTGCGGGTGCACTGCCCCTGCGTCAGCCTCGCCTTCACTCTTCATTCTGCGGGGGGGCAACGGACCGACGATCCCGTCGGAGAAGGACGACGAGGCGCGCTTGCCCCGCGCGGAGAGCGAGCGCTTGCGCGAGCTGCCGCTGCCGGTCGAGGGCGTCGGCGTGCGCCCGCGCGGGGGCGACTCGGGCGACGGCCGCCGCTTCTTCGCGGGTGGGGCCGTGCGCGAGGACGACGGCAGCGGCTGCGACGCCGGTGCGATCGGGCGCGGTGCGGGCGCGGGTGCGGGCGCGGGCAGGGGCTGCGAGGCGGGGGGCTCGCGCGTGATGAAGAGCCCGCCGGGCATCTTGTCCCCGCTCGGCGCGGGCTTGGACGTCGTGCCTGCAATCCAGCTAGCGCATCAGGGCGGGGGGCAAGCGCGCAGGGGCGTGGACGGACGCTTGCGCTTCGCCGGGGCGGCGGCGGACATCGTCAGCGTCTGTTGCTGCGCGTGCACCATCAGGCGGGCGAGGAGGAGGGGCGGGCAGAGGGAGAGGCGCCGCGCGTGACCGCGCGCCTGCCGTGTTGATGCGCGCTTTCCCACGCTTGACGCATCGTGACGCGCTTTGTTCTGCGCGTTGATGTTGTTCGGGATAATCGTGCGATAGGCGTGTCTAGTCTGGAACATATAAACCGGTAGCTTCTCGCGCCCGTTATCATCTCCGCGCCGGCGATCCTCTCGCTCGCCATGTCCCCCGTCGTCGCGATCATCGCCGCAGGCGCCATGGGCGCCGCCGCCGCCGCCCGCCTGTGAGCCCTGGCTTCCCCTTCTCCCATCCCCCGCCAACGGCGCAGCACGCAGGACGCACAGCGGCTGCACGGTGCTCACGTCCCTCGCGGGCCGCTCCGCCGCCACGCGCGCGCGCGCCGCCGCTGCGGGGATGCAGGACGCCTCCTTAGCCGACATCGCGGGGCGCGCGGACTGGGTGCTCAGCATCCTCCCGCCCGCGGACGCGCGCACGCTCGCGGAGGACCTCCGCGCCGAGTGGCGCTCCGGCCGCGCACTCGTGTACGTCGACTGCAACGCCGTCGCGCCCGGCACTGCGCGCGGTATCGCGGGCGTGTGGGCGGACGCGCAGGGCGTCACGGTGCTCGATGGCGGGATCGTGGGCGGGCCGCCGAGTAAGCCCGGCGAGGAGCGCTACGATCCGACGCTGTATGTGTCGGGCGAGCCGGGGGACCAGGACGCGGTGCGGAAGCTCGTGGGGCTGGGCGGGACGTGGGATGTGAAGATCGTCGCGCTCGAGGGCGAGGGCGTCGGCGTCGGCGATGCGAGCGCGCTCAAGATGTCGTATGCGGTGCGTCTATCCGCGTCCCCCTCGGAACCACACGCTCACCTCCTTCCCAGGGCATCGCCAAAGGCATCACCGGGCTCATGACGACCATGATCCTCTGTCCGTACCTTGGCCCTCGCCCGCACACCGACTAACACGCACACAGCGGCGCACGCCTCCTCTCCCGCGACTGCGCGCGCGCTCCTCGCCGAGCTCGCCCACTCGCAGCCGCAGCTTCTCCAGCGCGCGACGCGCTCCATCCCGGATATGCTCCCCAAGGCGTACCGCTTTGGCGGCGAGATGGACGAGATCGCCGCGTTCGTGCGGGCCGGGCTTGGGCCGGGCCCGGACGGCGTGCATGCCGGGCTTGCGCGCGTGTATGAGCGGGTGCAGAAGGATATTGAGGGAGGTGGGGAGGGCGATGTGAGGGTGTTGAGGACGTTGGTGGAGGATGCGAAGCGTAGGCTGGAGGAGGGCAAGGGCCAGTAGGTAGGCCACCGCTCGGCAAGACTGTGTGATGAATCTCTCCTTCCACCTTGCTTCCGCCGTTGCATTGACACACACTCCGTTGGCCGGGTCAGATCCAGAAGACTTTTGACTATTGGAGACATGTTAATCCACAGCGAAATGCAGAACCCGTCGTGCCAGCAGTTATGCATGATCTTACTCCCAAGTTCCTTGAAGAGAGGTGCAACTGATCAATATTCTATTGACATCTATCACAACCGAGCAGAATATATCCTGCACAAGACAAAAGAAGCATCGAATCATCAACTGACACACCAGAGATCAGCCCAACTAGAACAGGTGCGCCTCTGCGTGGGGCAAGTGACAGAATCGCCCGAGGAGGAAACACGGCTGACATGATTTATAGCATCCGTCCGAGTTGTTGGGAAACTCGATTGTCGCCGCTTCGTCCTTGATCAGCGTCCAGAGCCCGCTGTATGCAGCTTCGCGGGCTTGCCAGGGCTCGATCCCACTAAGGATGAACGAAACCCGGAGCGGCGCCTGGTTTGGGCCATGTCTCTTCCGCCTGTCGTGGACGGCGGTCGCGATCTGCTCCCAGTCACGTTGCGAAAGATACTCCCACGACGCAAAGTTGAGCATGTACTCGATGTGCTCCAGAGCATCCGAGTGTGCACTCTCCACGAAACGTGCCAGGGACGCGGCTGGGGAGAAGGTCATGCTGGTGACATTGGAGTAGATGCGCAGACAACGCAAATGCGAAGCAGACTCGAGGGAAAAGTACAGCCCCAGGAACGTCCCTGTCAGATCGTGAGTTTGCCATCAATTTTCACACATCACATCACGAACATGGTGTGAGGTAGTGAAAATCGACGTTGATGTCAAGAATCTGCAGCGACAGTCGGAACGGGTCGCCCAAGCAGCCCATGAGGTCGGTGACTTGCTTCCCACAGTTGCCGGATTTGACCTCTGTCAGTTCGGAGAAGTCGATTACAGACTGCAAGCCCTGCCACAGCTTGGTGTCGATGGACAGGTCCCAGTCAAGGCACAGAGTAGCGAGCCGAGCGCGGGGAAGCACGCGAGGCACGTTGGAGGGCCGCAGGCCTGCCCCTGTGTAGTGACGCGCGGTGGCCCAGGTCGAGATGCCGCCAATCTCGAGGCGCGTCAGCGCCGGGAAGCACGCCACAAACTCGATGAACTGGGATGTGCTCCGCACGACGTTGCAGAGCGTGAGCGTACGCACGCGCGCGAACAGGGCGAGCATGGCATCCCGGTTCTCGGGCCGCGTCGCGAGCGCGTCCCAGTCCATCGCGCACCACCGGAGCGTGTGCACGTTCTTCAGCCGACGGAGGTGGCGCGCGTCGCAGATCTCCTGCGCGCGGCGGGTGATTTTACTGCCGCGGCCCCAGTACAGCTCCTTTACGACGCTCGGCAGCCAGTCTAGTCGACCGAGTGCGTCGAGCACTTCGAAGAGACGCAGGTCGCTGTCGATGACAATCTTGGCGAAGAGGCGGGGCCTGGCTATTGCACACCACGTCTTGTCGACCAGTACCCACCGCTTGAGCGCAGCAGCGTCATGCATGCCCGCTTCTACTACTAGCTCTAGCAATTCGTGAATGCGGAGGGCATGGTGAGGCTGGCACGGATATAAGGAGGCTGTTGTAGGAGGATAAAGTGACCCCCCGCTTTTTGGGAGGACAGAGGGCCGGACCATGGGGTACATGCCGAGTGACGTGGGTGGGTACGACATGGATGAAGTGTCGTTCGAGCTCATAGGGGGCGACGAAGGGGGCGACGAGGGGAATGGTCTGCCAGACTCAGGTTGGGTGACCTCATTATAAGCGTTTAGGTCTCAGGAGATATTTGCTCGGGCTGTCCAGTGTCGATCGGATCCGTACCGGACTGGAGTAATAGGAGGTCATTTGGACGAAAGGAGACTCGCGGCGCAACGACCAGGATCGTGGAGCAGGTGAGCGCGGAAGGCACGTGTGAGACTACGGCACTGCCACCCGCTTCTCTCCCATCAACTCCCTCGACGATCACTGTGATCGGAGATTGCCAGGCGCCTTGGCTGTACTATGATTGCTGCCCATAAGATGCGCGTGCTCTGCGGGGTGATTGATGTCGACGCTCTTTCCCCTTCTCGTCTTTCGTCCACCAAACCGGGACCGGCTCCCCTTCCCGTTCTCACTCCTTCAATCACTTTCGTTCTATTACGCTGCGCGTTGAAACATGTTCTTCTCAACTACCGTCCTCCTCGGCCTGGCGGCTGCCGTCACGGCCCTGCCCATGTCCAACTTGAAGCGTACTACAACGGCTTTGACGGCGGCCGACTTTGACGCGTTCACGCCCTTCTCGCAGTTCGCGCGTGCCGCATACTGCCCAACCTCCAAGATCATGAACTGGAGCTGTGGAGGTCCGTGCCTTTTCGTCTGTCCCGGAAGATCAAACAGCTGAACGTTGCGAGCAGAGGCGTGCGATGCCTTGCCTGGGTTCGAGCCAACACTGAACGGTGGTGATGGCAACGGAGTCCAATTCTGTCAGTGCTCATGCTCTCATCTCCTTCCTTTCGCTGCTCACGCATCATCATAGACTTCGTTGGTTACTACCCGAAAACAAACTCGGTAGTTGTATCCCACCAAGGAACCGATCCAACCAAGCTGTCAGTGCATTCGCTCTTCCATGCTGTTCATGGACTTACCTCTGATACAGTCTATCTCTCCTGACCGACATTGACTTCCTTCCCGTGTCTTTGGATCAGGCCAGGTTCCCTGGCGCACCGGCCAACATAAAGATCCACCAGGGCTTCAGGGATGCGCACTACGACACAGCCCTGGACATCCTGAACGAGACGAAGCGGCTCATCTCTACCAAGGGTGCTGACAAAGTGCTCCTCGTACGTCCCTTCATACTTCTCCCTTTCACATCAATTCTAATCTTCACGCAGATCGGACATTCTCTCGGTGGTGCCATCGCTGAGCTTGACTCGCTCATGATGTCCCTCTCCCTCCCGTCGAACATCGCCATCCGCGGTGTCACCTACGGCACCCCCCGTGTGGGCACACCCGCCTTTGCCGAGTTCTTCGACACCAAGGTCGCGAACTTCCAGCGCGTCAACCACGACCACGACCCGATCCCGACCGTCCCGGGTCGTTTCCTCGGCTTCCAGCACCCCTCTGGCGAGATTCACCTCTCTGACGATGGCCCAATTGTCACCTGCCTTGGTCGCGACGACGGTACTGACTCGGCTTGCTCGGACACTGTGGTGTCAAACCTCTTCAAGAGCAACATCCTCGACCACCTTGGGCCGTATGGGTCGGCTGGCATCCACATGGGAACTATCTTCTGTAACTAATTCTTGTATGGATTGTGGGGGCTTCCTGAGGACACAAGCATGGAGAGTTGATGAAAATAGCAAAGGAAAAGTATAGTAATAAGTGGGATAAAACAAGATCTATTCAAGGCTGCTGGCTCGTTGCTTTGCGGACGGATTCCCTCGTTCGCACGTAGTTGCTCCACAGCACTCTGTACTCTGCCTCTAGCACACCTTCTCCAGCTTGTCCAATGTTGCCTGCACGATCTGCCTTTACTCCAGCCCAGCCTAGGGCACGTTCGTAGTGCTCAAGTGCTCTCATTTGGGCATCTGGGCCACCTTCTTCCTCTGCCAGAACGCCCAGGAGGCTCCAAGCCTCGGCGGCTGACCTCCTAGCATCACGCAGAAGAGTGGTTGCAGGGCGTTTCAGGGACTTGGCACCAGAAACAAATGACGCACTGGGTGGCCGTTCCGATGATGGGGGGTGGGGGATGCTGGAGCCTGGTGCATCCGGATGTACGAGTGGTAGGCCGGTGATGAGCAATGCCACACGCTCAGATGCATCCGCAGCAGCACGGAGATGAGCCATTGATCCTTCTATGGGTGAGCGAAGGGCATACTGGACCTCGGCAAGGTGGACACGTAGGAGGGCACTGCGGTGAAGAAGGAGCAAAGAGTGTAGTGATTCGGGAGGAGGGGCACTCTGTACATTCACTGTGGTTCGAGTGGAGAGGAGGAGCTCGATCGCAGACTGTTGCAGGGCTTCCGCTTGTTTGAGCTGGCCTGTGGTGGAGTAAAAGACGGAGAGGGATACGAGGTTGGAGGCCAGGGTGCGTTGGGCGAAGGGAGAGAGTGGGGCCGAGTCGGGAACAACAGGAAGGGCTGGGGCTGTTGTGGCATCTCCTCGACTGCCTTGTGCTAAAGAGATTGATCTTGACCACCAGGCTAAGGCATCAGCCTGATCGCCTAGGCGGCCGTTCAAGTCTCCTAACTTGAGGGCCAGACGAGCACGGTCGATGCCTTCTGCATCCTCGTACTCTCGCCACACACGTTCTAGCTCGTCTCGAGACTCGAACAGGGCGTCCCGGGTACCCATGAGCTCGAGGATGTTGGCGTGTCGATACATGAGTACAGGCACAGTATCCGAGTGGAGTTTGGCTGCGCGCGCAGGCTCTGCGGCACGCTTGAGTGCGATGGTGAGGAGGTCCTGAGCGTACTCCAACTTTGCGTCGATCACGTTGAGGCCGCCTGACGCCCGTGCTCGACCTGTGAACGCACCAGAGCTCATGAGCGCTCCGTCGCTGCCGGTGCCCCAGGTCTGCGCTATCCATGCCGAGCGCACAGCATGTGCACCAGCAAAGCCGAGCGCCCCGTCGGTTCCGCCGTTCTTTCCGCCGGACCAAGCCTCTCGCTCTCGGTCCCATTCCCATCGACGCGCGTCCGCATCCGTCTCCGAGGCAAGTGCGACATGTTCTACGTACATATGCGTCGCTTCATATGCAGTCCACGCTGTTGAACCACCCAGTACAACACCGATGAACGTAAACTTGGCAAGTTTGGCGAAGACGTTGAAGGATGTCTGGGTGTGTCTAGCAAATCCGTAGTCCAGGAAGTCGTCCCCGCGGTGAGGTTCCGGACTCTTCGTTGACGTCGAGTTTGATCGTCTGCAAGCTAATGCAGCCGATGCAGGTCGTAATGGACGACTGCCGCGCAGGACGGAGCCAGCAACCCTCGGCTGAAGCTTGGAAAGCATGAGAGAGAGGTATGATGTACTGTGGCGTCTGACCGGGCTTGTCCTCGACCCGCGACCCGCGACCTTGAGCTTGCTTGCTACACACGTCGCTCTCATGAAGTTCTTCATAGACAACCTCCCTGTGTGTTCCTACAACCTGTGTTCTGTGATCAAAGGCTCATCGTGCCCCCAGATAATATTCCCTTATGACCGAATATACCCTGAGCAATACGCTTACATGTGTGACCTCAAGCGGACTCTGGACGCGACAGTACGTTTGTTCACGCGTTTCCTGACTTGTCCTACACTTTTTATACTTCTCAGGGTCACTGCGTCTTAGAGATGCCTTCTGGAACGGGCAAAACCGTGTCTCTCCTCTCCCTCATCGTTTCGTACCAGCAGGTGCGTAACATCTGTTATACATCTCGACTGGGCTCACCTCATCTCACCATAAGTTCTATCCAGTCAAGCGGAAGCTGATATACTGCTCTCGTACGGTTCCTGAGATTGAGAAAGCCCTCGCTGAGCTCAAGCGACTTATGGCATATCGGATCTCATGCGCTGAAACTCCCGAGGACAAGGTCAAGGAGGAGAGCTTCTGCGGCCTCGGCTTGACCAGTCGGAAGAACCTGTGTATCCATCCCGAAGTCTCCAAGGAGAAGAAGGGGAAGGTCGTAGACGCTCGCTGCCGTGACCTTACCAGCACCTCTGCATGCGAAAAAGGCCGAGCAGACCCAGGCTCAGTACCGTTGTGCGACTGGCACGAGGTTGGTCCCACGATGATTAAATCTTGTCTGTCACTCAACCTTTCAACATAGGGCCTGAACGGGCTAGAGCCTGGTCAACTAGTCCCAGCCGGTATCTGGACTCTGGCAGATGTGCTCGAGTACGGTCGAGAGCACGGAACATGTCCATATTTTACAGTGCGACGAATGGTAAGGTCATCTTCTCTACGGTTATGAGGTGTTGAGGTTGATCGTTCTTTCAGATGCCATTTGTGGATGTTGTCATCTACTCGTTCCATTATCTCCTGGACCCTAAGGTTGCGGATCAAGTCTCGAAGGAGATCTCCAAGGACTCGATTGTCGTCTTCGATGAGGCTCACAACATCGGTAGGTCGACTGACTCTGCTGTGTCAAATGCATTGACGCAGCGAAACATTAGACAACGTTTGCATCGAAGCACTGAGTATTGACCTCACACGACCCATGCTCGACTCTGCGGCCAGAAGTGTGACCAAGCTTGGCGATGAGATTGAAAAGTATGACCAACGTTGGCGTAACCACATCTCACCCTAACATGTACTCAGCATCAAGAAGACGGATGCTGCGAAGCTTCAAAACGAATATGCTAAACTGGTCGAGGGTTTGCAAGAAGGCAGCGACGAGCAAAGTGCCGAGGATGCGTACATCACCAGCCCAGGTTGGTGCTGCTAGTTCTATCTCTTGCGTATCGGCCAACGCTGACAATATCAGTTCTACCTGATGACCTTTTGAAGGAGGCGATACCAGGCAACATTCGCAAAGCCGAGCACTTCGTCGCTTTCCTCAAACGCTTCGTGGAGTACCTCAAGACGCGGATGCGTGTCCTTCACGTCGTTGCGGAAACACCGCTGTCTTTCCTGCAGCATCTCAAGGATATCACGTACATCGAGAGGAGACCACTCCGGTACGCCACACATCCTACCTTCTCTCCAGAGCATGGCTTGACCGACCCTTAGGTTCTGTGCCGAACGGCTTCAGTCTTTGGTTCGAACGCTGGATATCAGTCGGCTGGACGAATACGCAACGCTGCAGAAGGTTGCGTCTTTTGCAACACTTGTGGCCACATACGAAAAAGGTCAGGTGGTGTGATATATCTCTGGTGAGACGCCGTCCTGAGGTGTATGCAGGCTTTCTCCTCATTCTAGAGCCTTTCGAGACCGAAAACGCCACCGTGGCCAACCCGGTTTTCCATTTCACCTGTCTTGACCCTTCGATTGCCATCAAGCCTATCTTCGAACGGTTCAGTAGTGTTGTTATCACCTCCGGAACGATATCACCACTGGACATGTACCCTAAAATGTTGCAGTTTACACCTGTCGTGATAGAGACGTATCAGATGTCGCTCACGAGAAACGCCTTCTTGCCCATGGTGCGTTCATTTTCGCAGAGTGGAGCTAGGTTGACCTAGGACATAGGTCATTACTCGAGGAAGTGATCAAGTTGCCATCAGCTCGCGGTTCGAAGTTCGAAATGACCCAGCAGTGGTCAGAAACTTTGGCAGCATCCTGATCGAGTACAGCAAAATCGTTCCGGATGGCGTCGTTGCCTTCTTCCCTAGCTACCTCTACATGGAATCTATCGTGGCAGCTTGGAATGACATGGTGATCTGTCCTTGCATGATGCTCGGAAACTATGGCTCACGATACCGCAATGTTCAGGGCATCCTGAATGAAGTTTGGAAACACAAGCTCATCTTTGTGGAGACACCCGACGCGAACGAGACCAGCATTGCTCTCGAGAACTACCGAAGAGTAGGTGATCCGTTCATCACGCTGAAATCAGCAGCGCTTAACCGAATTGTCCAGGCTTGTGATAACGGACGTGGCGCTGTACTGCTCTCTGTCGCGCGAGGGAAGGTCTCCGAAGGCATCGATTTCGACCACAATTATGGCCGTGCGGTTATCATGTTTGGGTATGTGGTTTCGAACCTTTGGTTTACCGTCTGTTGCTCATCCGTCCGCAATTAGGGTGCCGTATCAGTATACGGAGAGTCGAATTCTGAAGGCTCGTCTGGAATATCTTCGGGATGCTTACAGGATACGAGAGTCGGAGTTCCTTGGGTTCGACGCCATCCGTAACGCTGCCCAATGCGTTGGACGTGCGCTGCGTGGTAAGACCGACTGGGGTCTCATGGTCTTCGCTGATAAGGTTCGCTTATTTATACCGGCTGGGAACGGCGGCTGACTTATGCTTTCACCGGCAGCGTTTCGCACGGTCGGACAAACGATCGAAGCTCCCGAAGTGGATCAACCAGGGTATCACAGAGACTGCGGCGAACCTATCGACCGACATGGCTCTCACACTTTCCAAGCTCTTCATGCGGCAAATCTCGCAGAGTCAGGACATCGACCAAACTGGCGTCAGTTTGTGGACGGTTGAGGACATTCATCGCGCACAGGAGCGGCAGAAGCAACTCGAGTCAGAGCAGCAGCAAGAGCAGCAGCAACAAGACGCCGCTATGGAGGGCTACGACGACGGCGGGATTGATGACAATGACCTTGATGATTTCGAGATGGGGGATGTGTAAGGTTGTGCTTCAGGGCCATAGGTTACTGATGTACAATAGGTAGGAGTGAACTCGGATAATATTCCAAGCATTAGGTCGAGCTACGGTGCTTGGCATCAGCACAGTTGCTGCATTCGACGGGGGTCTAGATTGCATGAGCGCTCGGCGGGAATGGAAGGAGGAAGAGCGGCAGCCGACTGACTTCGCCTTCCACGATACGCTCAGGTTGACTGCAGCGTCGTTGAGCAACCATGACAGTATGCCGCTGAAGAGTACAGTTGCTCACCTGAACCACCTTCTGCATCGGCACGGGGCTGGACAGTCCGAAGGGTGAGTCTGTGAGTTGGCGCAGCCTGTACGCCGGACGGCTCAACAAGCGACTCCTCGAGTAGCGACGGACGTGCGCACCATCCTCGTTGCAGTCGACTATCTCATTCTTGCGGTCCGCATCGAAAACTGGATGACCGCAAGTTGTCGATCGGGCGTAGAAGAGTTGTCTGTGGCACATCTGCAGGCGCCGCCGGCGGACATGAGATTTTCCTCCGCCGGTTTTCACGGAGCAGAACGCGCACCTTCGCCGCCGTAAGAGTTACTCGATCGGGATGTGATGATACTGCAAGCCGAGAAGAATCTGCCTTTCTCGTCAGCGCCCGTCCTTAGACAGTGGACCCGGAGGAGTCGCGTACCGCTGGCGAGGGTGAGGAGCCTGTGTGTGCCTGTCGTCCCCCGAAGATCGTCCTGCTTTAAAGATGCTCGAGGGGATTAGAAGCTGCCAGGCGTGGATATTCTCTCCGTCGTTTACGTCTTGGAAGACGGCTCGAGAGAAGGGCGGCCGCCAGCTCTCAGCGTGGAATGACGATGGCTCCACTGCTCTGGTGTCGATCATAATCATCGTCTGTCCAAGCTGTCTGCACAAACATCTCTCTTTGTCTGAGGAGAGCTTTCACTGGATGCATACAAAACATAAAGAGGCTGATAGGGAGAACAGATTGGAAATTAGCCGGGATAGAAATGAATTGCATGCACAAGTCGTGTTGTGCTTCCTCTTACCGGGTCTTGGGATCGACGAGATAATCGATGCGAGCTATCCCCACGAAGTACGATCCCAATCAGACTCGCCTGCAAGGGCTGGTGCTCATTGCTCATTGCAACACAACTCCGAGGGTGACCCTGAAGCACTTTCATCGGCCGATCAAACATACGAAATGCGCGCACCGCTCTCGCGAGTGGGTCGTCGCCGAAACTCCTGCGCGGGAATTAGCTCCCCTCATCCACATCCATTCCATCGTCGTCATCGGCACCCTCGCTCTCCTGCAGCTCCGCGAGCAGAGCCTCGTCCACCTCTGAGTCTGCCCCGGCATCTTCTGCGGTAGCGACGGCCTCCAGCGTAGCTCGTGCGGGGATTTTGACCTTGGCGGACGAGGCGCCAGCTGAAATGGAGGTGGTGGTGGCCTTCTTCAACTTTTGGGCTTCACGGAAAGCTGTGCCCACGGTCAGTGGGCGTATTAGAATGAACCAAGGCGACCAACGCACCTGTCAGATCAACCTGAAGCCCATCCACCATGTCGCCGAAGTCGATGGCTTCCAGCGCCTTTAATACGTCTGCTGCGCTCACGGACTTGTGCTGTTTTGATGTTGCGACTTCTTGCGCACTATCGAAGGCATGAGGAAGGTGGCCAGCGTGAATCAGACCTAGCAGACTCACGTCGCGGCTGTACAGATAGTCAATATCCAGCCAGAGGTTGAGCATGTTGTCTCGCACCGAGATAGTTGATGAACACAGTGCTGCCCTTTACGAGCGCAGTGACCACCTCTTTCTGCATCTTGATGTTGTCCGGAAGCTGCATGCGGGTTCCAGTCACCGAACGCGCAACATACCAAAAACTGACACGCACAGCACTCTTCGCTATACGGGTGACCAACGCACGAGGTAGCTCATACGCGTCGATGCTATCTGCAGCCGGGTCGCTAGCAGCAGTCGATGCAGCAGCCGAAGCCGCGTCCTTGCTGGGGTTCTTTCGAGGTGGCATGTGGACAAGAGGCGAGGCTATAGGCGTAGAACGTGCAGAGGTCGCGGATTGAGGCAAGGAGCAGGCGCGTCCGAGTGCAGCCACCACGCGATCACGTGTAGCGTGTCCTTGCAATGTCGTGCAGTTTCAGACGAATGCAGGTCTTCACTCGCTGAGAGAGAGACTGGTGTGGACCATCATGTTGATCCAAAAACTCGGCGGCAGGAGAGGATTATGGGTTTGCATTTGTCTACTCTAAATAATGTAGGACACGCCGCTGTCGCTATGCCTCGTTCACTTCCGGCGCCGCATCGAGAGGCTCGGTCATGCGCGAGATATCCTCGGTGATAACCTGCTCGATGGCGCGGATGCGCTCTCCCTTGATCACCTTCTTGACCTCCTCCATGTCCAGGGTCTCGTGCTCTACAAGGGCTTGTGCCAACTGCGGGGGTGTCAGCTCAAGTAGCAGAGGAAAGGGAGTTGACTCACCAAATGCAGTTCGTTCTCCTTCTCCTTGAGCAACTTGACCACCCGTGACTCCCCAGCGAGGATTAGACTGGTGGATGGCATCAGGCACTGACATACCGCGTCTGCGAAAGCTCGACGTACCTCCGGACCTCAGACTCGATCTCCTCCCGCTTCTTCGCGCTGATTGGCGCGTCGTTGTCAGAGTGGAAGACCGGTCCAACCTTCGATGAGTAGCCCCAGTACTATACAGCTGATGAGATGAATTCCAAAAACAAGAATAGAAATCGCGTACTTTCACCATCCGTGTCGCGGTGTCGGTAGCATGCTTGATGTCAGAAGAAGCACCGCTCGTGACGTTCTCGGGCCCGTATACTAAAAGATGTATGAGTTTGATGGGGTCAACAGGCACTGCACTGTACTCACTGAGCTCCTCTGCGACGCGTCCGCCCATGCAGACGTCGATCTCGGCGAGGTACTCCTTCAGAGACACCGAGTAGCGATCGTTCTCGGGGAGTTGGGTGGTCTACAAAAACGTCTGAGTGATCGTGTACTCAGCCACCTTGAACATGACTAGACTTACGACACCCAGCGCATGACCGCGAGGCACACACGTCACCTTGTGCAGTGGCATAGCACCTTCCGTGTAGAGAGCAACGAGCGCGTGGCCACCCTCATGGTATGCTGTCATCTTGATGACGTCTTCGCCCATGACACGGCTCTTGCTCTCAGCACCCATCACGATGCGGTCCTTGGCCCATTCGAAATGCTTCAGGTTGACTTCCTTGCATCCCTCCTTCGATGCCTGGATTGCAGCTTGGCTAAGTGAACGTCAGAATCCTGCTGCACAAAGGGCGAGCAAAGCACTCACTTGACCATGTTCTGGAGATCCGCACCAGAGAAGCCCGGAGTACCGCGAGCAAGTACCATGGGGTCGACGCCCGTCCCGGTAGTGACGTCCTTCATGTGGTGTACCAGGATCTGGGCGCGACCACGGATGTCCGGAAGTGGCACGGTCACATGCCGGTCAAACCGACCAGGACGGATCAACGCCCTGAGAAGCATGCTCAGCCCAAACATCTTCATGCACACCCCATCATGCTCACTCACTGGTCAAGACTCTCCGGGAAGTTGGTGGCCGCGATGACGATGACGCCCTCGTCCTGCTGGAAGCCGTCCATCTCGACAAGGAGCTGGTTGAGTGTCTGCTTCATGTAGTGCTGGTCGCGGCTGCTACGCTTCCCTCCGATCGCGTCCAGCTCGTCGATAAAGATGATAGCGGGCTGCTTCTTCCGTGCCGTCGCGAAGAGGTCGCGCACACGCTTAGCGCCGACACCGACGAACATTTCGTCGAACTCTGAGCTGAGATAACGGTAAGCATGGATATCACCAATAGAGACGAGTGAGAAGCATACCCGGAAGCGAATAGGAAGGGCACGCCAGCCTCACCGGCAACTGCACGAGCAAGTAGTGTCTTACCAGTGCCGGGAGGACCCGTAAGAAGCACACCCTTCGGAAGCCTGCCGCCGAGCGTGGAGAACGAGGCCGGGTCCTTGAGGAACTCCACGATGTCCTTCAGCTCGTCCTTGGCTTCGTCCACACCGTGCACATCGCTGAACTTGACCGTCTTGCCGCTGGTAGGCTCGAACTCGGCGGCACGCGGGCCGCCAGCCTTGAGCAGACCCGAGTTCTCGAGGAGGACGGCGAGGATGACCAACATGACTGAGCACCTCCGTCAATAACGCTGGTTCACAAGTGCTGGCTTTGACTTACACATCGAGAATGCAGCAGTGACGACGAGGAAGCGCAAGAAACGGGGCACCCACGAGCCTTTCGCTGTAACGAATGTCAGAATTGCGACAATCTCCGCGATGGCGTACACTCACGTTCGCTCAGAGTGACGTGAATCGGGTTGCCTTGAATCCCAGCACCGGCGACGACCATCTTCGCAAAGTCCGGGTTGCCGCTCAGCGAAGAGGCGAGCACTCCGGGCTTGCTGTCACCAGCGAGTACGGCATCAGCAATGGCTTGGCTTCCAGATGTAGAAGCAGCGGCTGGTGCAGGCGTGGTCGCAAACGCAGGCGGAGGTGCGTCAAGTGCTGGTGCAGCGTCCGAGGTCGCAGATGGTGTCGAGGCAACTGCGGCATCGACAGCTGCAGGAGTGGCAGGGAGTGCCGCTAGCAGCTGCTCACGCCGGCGAACAGCAGGCGCGACCGATGCTGCACGCTGGGTGCTGACGAGTGCAGAGAGGTAGTGCCGGAAGCCATCATCGGAGCGAAGGAATGGAGATGATGAGTCCTAAGCGTAAGACTGTTAGTAAGCATGAGCGGGCGCACGTAGGAGAGCGTCATACGAATTCGGACATGCGCTCCCAACGGGTCACGACGGACTCGTAGCCCGCCTTGTGCTTTGTCGCCGCGAGTGCGGAGAAGAGCGCGAGCTGTTTCTCTACATCCCGTTGGTTCGCGTTCGCGTCGGCCTCGAGGCGTGCCATGCCTGCGATTGTCGACGGACTGGGCGTAGGCTGCCCGGCCGGCCGG
>LCTX01000174.1:0-12841 GCA_002233555.1 Limonomyces culmigenus | reverse complement strand
AATGTAGTGTATCAAATGCTTGGTGCACGCCCAGGCTTGAAGCTCTCGGAAGCAAAGTGCCCCGTCCTCGTTGTCATGCCCCAGACCGACGACATCATTGCGCCGACAGTGACTCGAGACGTGGTTGCAAGAGCTGGCAGCAGTGAGCGCTTGAGCCCCAACCTTCTCAACGAAGTATGCTGATACAGCTTATTTGTAGAAGTCGATTCCGTCGTTGTTCCGGGAGGGCACTACGACGTCATGAAGGGCGGCTTGGTTCGTACCCTTCTGCTGATTCATTTGCCCTCTTCTCACACCATTTTCCTAGGGTTCTGACGCCAACATCGCCGCTCAGCTGGCCTTCTTGAAGCGTGTGGTGTAATCCGGAGACTGACTGATCCGATGTTTTGACAATAACTGTGCCTCATATTTGTGTGTAATGTCAGGTCTAGAGGAAATATGACGGGGCCGTAATGGTGACAGGCGGGTTTAGGATGTGCGTGAACGGGTGTGTTTCAAGAGATCACGGTGAAGATGCAAGTTGGCCGGGGCTGGCGGCGGTATGGTGTATGATCGACCATGGTGGGGAGAAGGAGAGATGAGACACGGTCACGGGACCCGGTCGCGCGAGTGAGAGTAGAGTCTGACGCGCTTCAGCACTCAGCACTAGCCCCCCTCAATAGCTTGGATTAGACAAGGGCTAAACATAGCGCGTGCACGCGAGCCCTCGGCAACGCGGCAGAACGTGGCCAGGCCTCCACCATCCTCCATCGTCCCATCATGTATATGTTTCTTGCGTTACCAGAACACAAGTACCTCACGCTCCAAAACGCTCGGAATGTCCCACGAGATGACCTCCAGATCGTCTCTGAAGATAACCAGGTCGAACGACCTAGCAGCAGAAGGAGCACCTCTCATTCGTTCCGCTGGGCTGGGGACCACCCAAAGGAGGGCCGACCACGCCCGACGATGCGCGTACTGCACAAAAAAGCCATCCACATCTCTCTACAGGATCGTACACCGCTCACGCCTTGCCCGCCTTCCTCTGCTTGCGCTTCCTGCCGATCATCGAGCCGAGCGTGCCCGACCCCTCCTTCTTCGGCGCGTCTCCCTCCGCCTTGGCCTTCTTCCCCGCCCGCGGCTTCGGTGCGTCCTCGTCATCCGCGTCCGCGTCTACGTCCCGCGTGCGGCGGAGGTCCGTGAGCTTCTGCGGCACGGGCTTTGGCGCGTGGCTCTGGTGTGAACGTCAGCTAGATAGCTAGCGCACCGTCAGACGGCCGACGGACCTTGTCGCGTGCCTCGGTCTCGCGCGTCTTGCGGCGCTGCACGACCTGCACATTCTCGATCGAGAACTCGACGACGAGCGTGCCCTCCTTCCGTCTTGCATCCGCGCTCCCCAGCGCCTCGCGCGCCTTCTTCTTCGCATCCTCGTCCACGCCCTTCTCCACCATCTCGGCGAGCTCGGCACGCCAGAGCGCGTGCAGCGCGTCGACGGCCGCGGGCGCGTTGTTCGCCCAGCGCAGCACGCGCAGCGCGTCAGCGTGGCTGCGCAGCTCGAGGAAGCCGTAGCCCTTGCTGCGCGCGCGGCCCGTCAGCGCGTCCGTGCGCTCCGCCGCGCGCACGACCTTCGCCTGCCGCACCGGCCCGCCGCGCTCGCGCCACTTGCCCTTTCGCAGCTTCGGCACCGGTGCTGCCTCTGCGGCGTCTGCGTCCGCGTCGGGCACGAGCTCGTCCGCGCTGAGGCCCTATGTGCGCGTTAGCCCGTGAGCTCAACAGCATCGGACCGCAAAGCGACGCACCTCCCGCGTCCCCGCCGCGACCTCCGCCTCGAACGCCTTGACCGCCATCGCCGCAAGCTTCCGGAGCGCGCCCTCGCTCGCACTGAGCGGGAGCCTGCGCACGCTCAGCCTCGTCCGGCTCACGTACAGCGCGGGGTTACTCCTCAGGAGCGCGCGGCGCGCGTCGAAGCTCTGCACGCGGCGCTCGACCTCCGCCGCGGGCAGGTGCGCGGCGGCGGGCGCGTTCGGCGTGATCACGCCCTCGCGGAGGAGGTACAGATTCCGCTTGTCCTGCTTCTCGCGCGCGCGCTCGCCCGCCGCGCGCAGGCGGCCCGCCTCGTCGCGCGGCACCGCACGAGCGAGGTCGAGCGTCCGCCCGCCCAGCACGAGCCGCGCGGCTGCGGCGGAGCCCGGGTCGGGCGTCAGCAGCGACGGCAGCGTGAACGGGTTTTTTGGGGCTGCGCCCGGCAGCGCGTCCGCCTTCAGGAGCTCGGACGCCGCGAGCGCCGCGTCGGCGTCCTCCTTGTTCCAGAAGCACGCGAACGCGGTGCCGCGCCCGCGGCCGGTCGCGGGCTCGAGCGTGATGCGCGCGTAGCGCAGGGGCCCGAACGTCTTGAAGCTGCGGGGACGTCAGCGCGGCGCGTGTATGCGTGGGGGAGGGCATACAGCGTGCGGAGGTCGTCCTCGGTCGCCTCGTACGGGACGTTCCGGACGAAGAGCGTCGTGCCGACGTCCGTCTGCGGGAGGAGCGGCTTGACGGGAGCATCCGGCTCGCTATCCGAGCCGCTGTCGCTGCCCGAGTCAGCGTCCGCGTCCGAGTCTTCATCGTCGACGCCCAGCCCGCCCTCGCTGTCGCTGTCCGAAGCCGACGAAGAGCCGGAGGACGAGCTGGAGGACGAACCCTCCTCCTCCGCCTTGGCCTGCTCCTCCTCCCAGCGGTCCTTCGCGAGCGCCCAGTCGACCGCGACGACGCGGGCCTCCTCCTCCTCTTCCCCTTCCGCACCCCCCTCCTTCTTGCGCTCGAGCCGCGCGTCCTTCTTCCGCTTGTTCTTCTCCCCCGCCGCGCGCGCCGCCAGCCCCGCGCGCACGCGCGTGCCGTTCACGCCCGCGAGCGCGCGCGCCGCGTCCGCCTTGGAGAGCATCCACACGAACGCGAAGCCGCGCCCGCGCGGCGTGCCGTCTTCGGCCGTGGTAGAGGAAGGCACGTGCACGGCGTGGATGGGCCCGAACGGGAGGAAGAGCGCGCGCAGGTCCTGCTCGCCCACGTTCCACGGCAGGTTGCGGATGATCAGCCGGCTGCCGCGGTTCGCGGCCGCCTGCGGCTTGGACGCGGCGGCGACGGGGTCGGACGCGTCCGCGCGCTTCTTGAGCACGGCGGAGAGCATCGCGCCCTTGTAGATATGCGCATGTAGTTTAGTCACCGCGGCGAGCGCGTTCGCGGGCGAGTTGAAGAGCGCGCGGGCTGCATGGCATGAGCATGGGGGTGATTGAGCGGGTAGGGGGGGGCGCACCGGAGGTCGCGTCGCCGGCGACGAGCTCGACGTCCTCGGCGCCCGGGAGCTTGCGGACCTTCTTCCAGAGCACCTGCTTGGTGACGTCTGCGGGCAGCCCGGAAATGATGACCGTCCGGATCGCGAGCGCGTCTTGTGGGGCGCGGGGCGGGGCTGCCACCTTCGGCTTCTTCTGCACCTTTGTGGGAGGGGGCGGGGGCGGGGGTGCGTCCGCATCGGCCGTAGGATCTGCGTTCCTGTCCTTCTTTTTCTGTGCATAGATGTGAGTATATGCATGCGTGGAAGCGAACAAGGACTGACCTTGCTGCTATCCGCCCAGGCGACGCGGACGCTGCGGCCGTTCATCTGCAGGCCATCCTTCTGAACCTGGTCGTGCACGCTCACCGCGTCCTCGCGCGCGGCAAAGGTGACGTAGCCGACGCCCTTGGACACGCCGCTGCCCGGCGCGGTCGCGACGAACGCGGCGCGCACGGGCGCCAGGTCGGAGAAGAGCGTCTGCAGGTCCACAGACGTCGCCGCGTACGGCAGGTTCGAGATGAATAGCGTCGCGCCGTGTATGTCCGCGCCATCGTCCGCGGCCGCGTCTGCCTTGCGCTTGCCGAGCGTCGACATCGTTGCGGGACAGAGACGAAATTTCGGGGACCAAGTCACCCGGGTCCGCGCATCTCTTTCCTGCACTCGCTCGTCCATTGCCAGAGGTCTGGTCGTCGACGTCGTCTCCTGCCTTCTTGACACACATTCGGGTGTCAAGACTATGATGGGCGCTATGAATCATATGTTTTCTTGGCTCTTTGGGACAGTTCAGGGACACTCGTCGCGTGTTGCAAGGTGCAATCTATGCCGAGAGGCTCCTGCCGTCGCGAACATGGACTCCATCCATCTGCGGTCGGCCGGCGAGATGTTTCCGCTGCATGGCGCAATGCACTGAAGTCTGACGCGTCCGCTCATCAAGAAACGCGACCACACCGCGCGCCCCACCCATCTCTCCCTTCGAACGTCACTCCGGTTTGCATTTGGAGTCACCG
Source organism: Limonomyces culmigenus (assembly GCA_002233555.1). Classification (NCBI taxonomy): domain Eukaryota; kingdom Fungi; phylum Basidiomycota; class Agaricomycetes; order Corticiales; family Corticiaceae; genus Limonomyces; species Limonomyces culmigenus. Next base: position 8,548 of record LCTX01000174.1, on the reverse strand, counting down.
CCCACCCTCGTCAAGTCATCATAGCATAAAACCACGCCCCAACGCTTGTGTACATGTGCCACAAGAACCCAAGCCCCAAAAAAATCATTCCACCGCCTCAAAAATCGACCGCAACCCACTTGACATCGACGCTCCCATCACTCCCGAACGTAGTGGACGTGGTCCACGGGGGGTAGTTCGAGCCGCTGTCCATCCTCCAGTTCGTCCCGGAACCGCCAAAGTTCGGGGGGCTGCCGTTCACGAGGACGTTCTTGTACGTGACGTCGAAGGTCGGCGAGTCCGACGGGCCGCCGATGGTCTGGACCATCCACGCCGCCGCGTTCTGGCACAGCGGGTGCGCCGTGCTCCCGATCGTCTGCGTGACGGACTGGCCCGTCGTCAGGTTGATGATCGTGCCGAAGCCGGTCGTGCTCGACCTCGCGGCGAGCGTGACCGAGATGACGTCGCCCGTCTTGAAGGCGATGGACGGCTGCCAGGTGTTTTCCAGGCACCACGCGATGTAGGCTGCGATGGGCAGGGTGAGCTATGGCGCAGCCATTCTGCACGTCGCGCCAACTCACGGTAATAGTAGACGGAGGAACCTTGGATGATCACCTCCACCCCAGCCTCAAGCCAGCCCGCACTGCTCGCGCACGACCCATCGTCGATGGCGATGGACGGCTCCACGTAGTACCACGTGCTTGAGCTACCGAGGGGAGGGATGCCCGGCGCGTTGAGGACCCACGACGCGGAAACGGTGTGGACAGTGCCCTGCGGACGTGCGTGTTATAAGCCAGATTCGGAGAGCATTCCACGTCGACGCGTACCGCAGCGTATCCCAGCTCGGGGCCAGCCCAGGCAGTGGTTAACGCCGTGGTCAGAGCTCGGCTCACGAGGTGATTGCTCGTGGTGTTGATCTTGACGGCCGAAGAGTGCGGGCTGAGAGTCACGGGCTTTGCGACGGGTACGCCTCTGGGAGACGGGCTTGCGACGGCGGACACTGCGGCGAGCACAGTGGCGAGGAGGGAGGAGAAGAGCATGAGGGCTGGCGCGAGTGTCGAGTGAGAGGTGGAGAGGTGGGAGCCTGCCAATTCACGCAGTCGTCTGCTCGCTCTTATAGGCGACATTGTGGCTGGACCAGGCTAGGCTGTTCAACACGAGGACATACGGATCAGAGGCTGGAATGTCTTCGTCTATGGGCGTCGAGCTTCTGTGTCAGGTCGGGAGGTAGCCTCCGAGCCCACGATTTGATGGCACAACGCGCGCCCGCGAGGTGATGGCCAGTTGGGTCCCGATTCCTGGAGAACTTTCTGATCGTTGCCTGTGCACTTGTGAGACACACGGGCGAGCTGGACCTGTGTGCACATGTGCATCTGATATCCTCGATTCAGTGAAGGAGCGAATCCACACCTTTGAAAGGAGGACAAGGTTTGCGGGACAAGCAGCAGTTCGCTGGAAGCGCACAGCTTCCGTGTCGGCAAATGCGGCATCTCGGGGCCATCCCCTCCGATTCGACAGCGGCGGCAGCGGCGAGAACATGTGTATGAAGTGATGTGCCTGGACCAGCGCAGAAGAATCTCCTCCGTAAGGCGCGCGGCAGGGGGGGCCGAACGTGTATGAGATGCAGCAACAGCTGCATCACAGCAGACACTTGTTGGTCATGAAGACGCTGTGCTGGCTGTAAGCATTCTCACCCCACGGCCAGTCAGTCTATTGTCTGCCGGTCATGTGGAGACAAGCACATTGTCTGGTCTTGCAGTGCTGTCGCCGCGTACGGCAGGTTCAAGATGAACAGCGTCGCGCTGTGTTCGTCCGCGCCATCGTCCGCGTCTGCGTCTGCCTTGCGCTTGCCGAGCGTCGACGTCGTTGCGGGACAGAGACGAAATTTCGGGGACGAAGTCACCCGGGTCCGCGCATCTTTCGCTCCTTCCCGTTCAGCTCATGCAGCGACCCGCCGAGATGGACATGGAGAGCCATAAAGCTATGGACCCCAACATGCTTCTGCACCAGCCATTTCGACCCCCGCCGACATCGCGCGCGCATACATCGCGTGCATAAACTCCCAGGACCTGGCGCGCTCATGCTGCCCGACGCGTCGGAGCAGCTCCTCCCACGCTCGCTTGGGCGCCCCCCGCCGGCGCCGCTGCGCTCTTCGCGGCGTTCTCCACGCTCGGCCCGGACGTGCGCGTACGTACGCTCCCTCTCTGGCCGTGGGATCGCGCTGATGGGGCGGCTGCAAATGGAGATCGACGAGATCATTGAGGGCGGGTATAAGGTCTGGGTGCATGTGAGCGTGTCGTTAGTCACGTGTTTAAGCACTGCGGCTGATGTCCCGCAGGCACACGGTTTTGGCACGGCGCGCGACGGACGCGGAGACTACGAGAATAAGTATGTGCACATGTTTGATGTTGCGCGCCAGCACGAGGGCGTGTTGCGGATCGGCCGGGTCCGCGAGTTCTGCGACAGCAGGTTCGTCGCTGCCTTCTTGTTTGGCGTTGACAAGGCGCAGCTGGCAGGTGAGCGTGCGCTGGGCGCTGGGGCAGGACAGCCGCTCATCTCATCCCTCGTGGCAGGTACATCGTGAGAGCGGGCGGACGGTCAAGCTTGGGAGTCTGCAGCCATGAACGCGTCCATCGTCTGTAGATTGCATATGAATGCAGGCAAAACCACATGTTGACACACCAGTGTCGAGTCTATACTCTCGGCGAGAACGTTGTCCTTCGAACGAGGTTAGCAGTGCATGATGTGGGGGTGGCGGTGCAACTGACCCCTTTCCTTCCACTTCATGATCGCAGCCTATACCTCATCCATTGCATGCTCGACGAGGAGTACAAAGGTCTACGATCGCTGGACAGGAGGTCGGGGAGCTCGGGCAGTCAAGAATACGTGCTGAATGCGATCGCACGGTGGTTCTGGGTCGCCGCCGCAGCTAACTGCAGCTATATAAGGCTGCGTACACTCGCCAATATCTCCTCAGAAACACACACACACACACACTTCCTTCAATCCGCTCATTCCTTCGTTCCATACCTTGCTGCGATCATGATCTCCGCCGTCGTCGCCGCTCCTTCGCTGGCAATCACCAACACCGGTACCCCGGTTGAAGCCCGTATTTCGCGCCGCTTTGCTCTCAAGTCTCTCAACATCGCCCGCCGCAACCCGGCCGCCCCGCCCCGTCTCGCTGCTACGTTCCCTTCCCCGTACAACCCGCTTCTCCTCACGCCGACGCTCGCGCGTTCTACTCGCATCACCACCATCACGTCCCTGGTTCCGCCTAGCGAGATCATCGCGCCCACTCGAAACACTCCTGCTCTCGCCCTCGACGGTCAGTGCCCACGCACGCCAGAACTCGTCCAAGCGCCGTTTCGCCCCCGTGTCAGCCGCGTGACACGGCGGATTCCAAACACTGTCTACACCACTTCTGCTTCAGCAGCGGCTCTTCCCGCAACTACCATACTGCCATCTACCGACTCGTCCGCTATCCATGAGGAGTGTCCTCGCACTCCAGACTTTGTTCGCCCGCGTGACGCGGATGATCCCTCCCGCCACTCCCAGGGTTTCTGTTCACGCCCACTCTTGTTAGCGCGCCCTCTCCCCTAGTTCGTGGCCACAGTCCCATCTGTCACCTAATTGTATACCCATCGCTCGTTCCTGCCGCCCGTTGTGTTTTCGTCTTGGTGCTTCTCTGCTTTGGCTCTGTATCTCAATGGTCTTGCATTAATCCATCACGTTTATGATCACCGAGCTCTGGAGGGCTCGTCAAGACGCGCGGGACTAGGTACAAGCTCTTCCAACACTTATCTGCATCTCACACACGACCTTTCATCTGCTTTTGCAATTTACAATAGGACCTGTTTGCAGCTCAAAATCATATCAGGGGAGCAGCGTTGCCGGCAAGCACAAGCCGGCTGTATCTCAGACCAGCCAGTCGCCGATAGGAAAAGGAAGGCTCAACCATTCCTCTTTATTATACTTCGTGTATCTAGACTGAGCAAGCAGATGAACTGACGTCAAGCAACACTCAAAGTAGGCAATGGAGCGAATATAGACAAAATTCAAACTCGTATGCATGTCGGCCTCAAATGGTTTCACGCGATTCCTCGATGAGGACATACCAGCGGACACAAAAAGCCAGCAAGTGCTTGATCTCACACTTTCTGCGAGCATCATGCTCGCCGAGTACACGGAGACGAGCGGTGTCTTCTCTTGGCCAAGTCAATGGGGAGCCAAAGAGCGCTGTGATGAGCGCGAGTCAAAGTGCAGCCATCTCTTCCGCACACGTCTCCCGAAGGTGTGGGCAAGTAGGAGAGGCGTGGCAATCCGGGAGACAGGTTATTGATGCGTGCAGCTGAGACGTTGTGCCGTCCGTGCAAATGAAATGCAAGAACAGGACTCGGAGACCTGTCCAGTAAGTACCTCATCAGACACGGATGAGCGATCTTGGTTGGATGCCCACTCACCGACATACCTCACGTCGAGTCCGTCGTCTGTTTCATCAGACGAACTGCTGCATATCTCGCCCTCTATATTTTGAAACCCTATACCAAGAAGGTGTAACAGGCCCCCGAAGAGTATCAGCGTGGTGAGCGCCGCGCCGCCGTCATAGTGAGTGAACGCTTGTTGATAGTGCGGCTGGTCCCATAAGTCGGCCACAGCAAGGCTCAGAGTATCCGGATGGGCTCAGACATTACTCAGCAGTATAACAGAATGCTATCAAGCCAGGGCAACAGGTGGATGAAGCCGGGAACGAGCGAATGCGCACGGAGATGACGGAGGAAGACAAGTATCCGACCTCCTTGCACTCGAACTCTTCACACAGTCATTTTTCTCGCAACCCTCGGCGAACCCGTATAGCTTGAAGCTTGAAACCCGAGGAGCCGAGACTGCGGGTCTACCGCAGCGCCTTACCCCATGTTTGGAACATATCACGGCAGTGCAGCATGCAGGCGCTCTGCATCGCCCATCTGCCAGTGCTAGACTGCATCGTGTACCGAACTCTCTCTCTCTGTCTCTCATCGCCTGCGACGTCGAGCTCTCCCGAACCACACGACTGTTAGACTAAACAATGTCTTTACCCAAGAGGCTCAAAAAGATATTCGGAAAGTCGACACCGCCGACTGCTAGCGCCTCCTCGTCCATCCGTGCGTACGACTCTCGCCACTGGCAAGACCGTCTCACTTACACCTCTGTAGCGAATCAAGCCAATGTGCCGACGAACCCAACGCAAACTGCTGCCGTGCCTGTTGCTCCGATTACTGCATCTACGGCTCCGTCTGCCGTACCTACCGTGCCTGCTACCATGCACACTATCCCAAACAACCCGACTGGATCTGCTACATCCACGATCCCCACTGTATCTGCTGTCGTGAGATCATCTCGCTTGTCGTCGGAGGAAGGTGTGGCTGACTCTTTCCCAGGTCGACCCCGATGCTGGCTCGTGGTGGCAGAAGAATGGACCCAGGATCCTGTCCTCATTCGAAACCGCGATTAGTGGAGTTCAGAGTGTACTCGGCGCGGTGTCCGTCACTCCCTTCCTTCCTGCCGCATTGGAATTGGCTTCAGCGATGATCAAGAACCTCAGGGTAATGTCTGGGTCCTCACTTCGATTGGGATAACTGTACTGAACGAAATACAGACAAAGATGGACAACGAGGAGAGCGTCGAGGACATCCTCCATCAAGTCGAGGGCATCACTGAGACCCTGGCTGGCATAACACTTCCTTCATTGACCGCCCTTTCTCCCGCCTCTCCGGAAGCTCGTGCCTACATTGATAATTTCAAACTGTACGTTGGCACACTAGGGAATGTACACGTGCCAACGTACTTACATCTCTTTTTAGACGCCTTGCAGGCATACAGGCCTTAGCAACTCAGCAATCTAGTAGGACCTATCTTGAGCGGTTCGTGGCGGCGGAGAATGTCACCAGCAATCTCGACCGGGCGTGGAGAGAGTTCCAGCTTGCATACCATCATCTTCAGGTTCGTCCAAGCATTCTGAGACGGGATATCCGTTGACCCTGACCGTGGGACGTAGACGTCCATGCTACTCCTCATTGACAGTAAGATTACTGCAGACCAGGACAAACTGCTTCTCGAATGCCTTCGGCCAGTCATGCTGGCCGAGCACAGGTCGTCTGAAGCTGCTGCTTCGTGTCTAGCGGGCACGCGCACTCAGCTGCTCGCCGAAATCCAGGGATGGATGACAGACACGTCGGCCAGACGCATCTACTGGCTCACCGGCATCGCGGGCACTGGCAAGACGACGATTGCCCAGAGCGTTGCAAACATGGCGGAGGAGCAAAGTTGCCTTGGAGCATCGTTCTTCTTCTCTCGTACGAGTAAGACTGTTGACCGCCGCCAAGCCGCTGCCGTGATCCCGACCATTGCGTACCAGCTTGCGTACAATCACGGCCCGCTCCGCGATCCTATCTGTCGTGCAGTAAAGTCCGAGCGTAATGTACGCGACCGCTCCATCCCGATCCAGGCTAAGACCTTGCTCTTGGATGCGTATAGCAACATGACCCACATCTTTCCTCGACCTCTCATCATCGTCATCGACGCCCTCGATGAATGTGACAACACAGGGCACCAAGACCCTAACCTGATACGACTCCTACTGCGTGCCTTGGAAGGTGTTCCATTCCACGTCAAAATCTTTGTCACCAGCCGTCCCGAGCCGGGCATCAGCAGGATGTTCCAAGATTCGAAAATTCACCGCTCGACTCGTGGTCTGGCGCTTCATCGTGATATCGACGAGAAGGTCACCCGTAGTGACATCGCCAAGTATCTGCGGCACGAGTTCGCCGAGCTCGCGAAGAGAGAGTCGGTACCTCCACCATTTCCGATGGACCACGAGTTCAGCATTCTGCTCGATCGAGCCGGTGCACTGTTCATCTACGCTCGCACCGTTGTTGTATACGTCTCCAGCGTATTGGGTGAGCCGAGTAAACAGCTGGCAGATCTTATTTGCGCTGGGTCTACAAACACCTCGGCTCAGTTTGCGGGTCTAGATGCGCTCTATGCACAGATACTGACGAAAGCACGTGACTCATGCGGTCGGGGTGCAACTGCGCGTGCACAGATCCGTGGCGTGGTAGCTGCGCTGGTTCTTTTGGAGGAGAACGTGCCTGTTGGAGTTCTGTCAATCCTCGCGGGTGTCAAGGAGTCCAACTGCAAGAAGATCTTGCGTAGCCTCTCATCGGTGTTGATGTATGACCACACATCGGACGAATCTGTTCGCGTGGCCCACCCATCGTTCCCCGACTTCGTTGTCAATCAAGATCGCTGTGAAGACTCCGAGCTGGTGGTCCATCCTAGCCTTCATCACTCTCGACTAGCAGAACATTGTCTGCAGATTCTGAACAAGCATCTTCGGGAGAACATCTGCGATCTCGATGATCCTTCGCTTCCCAACTGGGAGGTGACCGACTTGAAAGTACGTCTGGATCAAGTGGCTCCTCCTGAGTTGCGATACGCCGCTCGATTCTGGTCTGTTCACCTGCAAAAAGTGCTCGACTCCTCGTGTGACTTTGCGGAGCTCCCACGTTCTGTGGAGGAGTTCGTTTCCAAGCATCTGCTCCATTGGCTTGAGCTGATGAGTCTTCTTGGCGAGTATAGAATGGCGCAACATACCTTGACTCTGCTCCTATGGTCAATCAAGGTATGCTGAGCATTCTTTCAGCTTACGCTAGACTCACGAGTTAATTGTAGGGCGTGAAGACATTGTCTGACCATCAAGCACAGCATCTTTTGACTGACCTGAGCCTCTTGGCGACTGCATATGCAACCCCGCTCAGAGAACACGCACTGCATGTCTATCATAGTGCCGTTGTGACAATGCCTGTCTGCTCTTTGCTGCAACAATCCTGCAATTCTGGCAGCACTCCTCGAATGCTATCAAGCCGAGCTGATAGCTGGGGAAGCCACACCAGCACGAGAATCTTCGATGGTCACAAAGGAGCTGTTTGGGGCGTAGCCTTCTCGCCCAACAGCCAGTCCATTGTCTCAGGCTCGGATGACAAGACTGTGCGTGTATGGGACGCAGCAGCAGGCACATCACAGTACGCTCTCATTGGTCATGAAGGCATTGTTTGGTCTGTAGCCTTCTCGCCCAACGGGCAGTCCATTGTCTCGGGCTCGGATGACAGCACTGTGCGTGTATGGGATGCAGCAACAGGCACATCACAGCACACCCTTATTGGTCATGAAGGCGCTGTCATGACTGTAGCCTTCTCATCCAACAGCCAGTCCATTGTCTCGGGCTCGGATGACAAGACTGTGCGTGTATGGGATGCAGCAACAGGCACATCACAGTACACTCTCATTGGTCATGAAGGCATTGTTTGGTCTGTAGCCTTCTCGCCCAACAGGCAGTCCATTATCTCGGGCTCGGATGACAGCACTGTGCGTGTATGGGATGCAGCAACAGGCACATCACAGCACACCCTTATTGGTCATGAAGGCGCTGTCATGTCTGTAGCCTTCACACCTAACAGCCAGTCCATTGTCTCTGGCTCGGATGACAAGACTGTGCGTGTATGGGATGCAGCAACAGTCCCATCACAGTACA
>LCTX01000172.1:0-38475 GCA_002233555.1 Limonomyces culmigenus | reverse complement strand
CAATCATCGCAAGCATGCAGATGACACAATCCTCGTCGCGGTGAGAAGCAGAAAAGGGACGCGATCATGTGATAGGCGCAGCAAGACCAGGGTAAGGCCATCGGTTCGTTGTTGCTGCCGACAGCCAACATGCGAATGCCATCACGTCCTGCCCGTGCGCACGCGTGTTTATATCTCAAGTTAGTGGGCAAGATTTTTGACCTCAGCTCGAACATGGTGCGCTTACGGTACCTTCCATTACGCGCTCAAGTGTCAAGCAGGTTGGATAACGCAATAATCGATAATGCATGTCTCATTGTGTATAGCTTCTTTGCTGCGACTTGAGTCTCTCTTCCTGGTAAGGCCTCGATTACGTAGTCGACGTGATACCTGTGACGAGGTTGTCCAAGGCTGCAGCTTGGCCCCAGCCAGTGTACCCCTGCGGTGGGCCCGCCCAGGACGACGAGTACGTGTTGCCAGTCGCGGCGAGCTCCAGAATGGCATTGTACTGGTACATAGATCAGCTTAGGTGTATGTAAACGACCTGACAGAAAACGAACCTGCACGACGAGATAGCTGTGTAGCAGAGTGTTCAACTGCGAGTTCGTCGACGTGCGGAAGAGCTCATTCAGGGCGCGGACCCAGACAGCTGCGTTAGGGTCAGCCAGGGCCTTGGAAAAAGATAGCGCCGGTACTCACACTTGAAGTAGACACCATCGTTGTTGCTGGACGGGGAGGAGCCTTCCGTGATGACACCGTTCGAGCCCTGCCATGGTGCGTTCTTCATGCCGGCAACGGCCACGTTCGTGGCCCTAGGCGTCATGTCAGTAACTGTGAGATCGAGGTCGTGACTATGATACGCACTCGGTCATCAAAGCACTGTTCTTGGTCACGGCGTAGAGAGCAGTGAGACCCTCAACGTACTTGCCAGAGTTGTACCTAATGCTCACTCAGCCGGATGCGCAATGAGAGATAATCGATCGCATACGTGAAGACCCAGCTTGCGGCGGAACGTGTGCAGTCTTGACCGTTGATAGTGTCGAGAACCAAGCCAGCGCTGTTCTTGTTCGCGTTCTTGACCCAGTCACCTGCAGCGGTGGCAGCGTTGGTGTACTTTGAGTTGCCGGTTGCTTGGGCTAGGTACGCCGAAAGCGACATGAACAGTCTTTCAGAAGGTCAGCAATACACAAACCTTATCAAGTATGCCACGAACCCGGTAGCGATGCTGTTGACTGCTGCATCGGTGCTGACTGGCCTCCAGAACACACCACCAACCATTGAATCTGGAGTTGGTCTCAGTATCTTGTCCACCTAAAAAGGTCGAATCACATACCGCCGCCACAGGTGCCTTGAACCGTGAAGCCCTTGCCAGACATCTTGCCCGAAGTGGCGACGGCTTGAGTGATCTGGCTGTTGGCAGAGGTTCACAGACGAAAGGGAAAAGAGGGATATCGGGATGGGACTAACAATTTGGAGGTGTAATTCCAGTTCGCGATAGCGTGGTTGAGCAAGTTGTTGTCTCCGTACGCGCGGTATGCGTAGTAGGCAGCGTTAGCCCACCACATGGAATCGTCGTTGTAACCGAACTAGTGGCAACCAGTGAGGTCGACGCCTGGCGAGGGGGTCAGAATAAATCGTACCTCGTCGAAGTTGGTGTACAGGCTGAAGGCCTTGTTGATGGAGTTGGTGACCTGACTCTTGTACTTGGTGGACCCCGTGAAGTGGTCATAATTGGCCATGGCCGAGAGGACAGTTGCACCAGTCGGCCAGAACCCCTGCACCGGATGTAAGTGCAAATTTTAAGGGAGGTATATGCATACATACGACGGCATCGTACTGGCCATTGGAGGCATCTATCTGGGAGGCAATTTGGTCGATACCGGCCGAAGCAATGCTAATTCTCTGCGCCAGCGTACGGCTCGAGCTGAACTCCTGTGGTCGGGGGATCGGGGTCAAACGAGACATCACGCACAGCAGAGGTCAGACGGACCCTCCATGAGCCCGGCACGCTATAGTCCTGAGCGGCAGCAAGCCCAATGAGACCCGAGAGGAACAGAGTGACAAGCATGGTTGCGGTTGAGTGATACGCGCACAGACTTGTTTCCACTTATATATGGTCCAGCATAGCTACGGTCAAGTGCAGTCGAGGGTCTGACATATAGGTCATCCGCTCGTTGCAGCACTGGAGTCGGCCGACGGAACGTGGAGCAGGGTTGTCAGGCGCTCAGCCTGCGGTGGGCTTCGTACAGCGCTTCTCGTCGTTCTCCGTGGTGCGCAGACGGTGCATTTCGGCCGGGAAAGACCTCATGCGCTCAAACGTTGCCAAGCAGACCCATGATCGAGAGGTCTCGTGCTCGAGGAATGATGTTGTCATGAGCTCACACCCAAGGATCGAAGTCAACGAAGTGAGAACAGAGCAAGGTGCGCCGAGGTCACGTGGACTTTACTTTTTTCTGGTGACCTTCTCTATTCCGGTCTTCGTCACACGATGTGCATCGCTGTGCCTCCTGCATACATGACGATTGAACGGCCGCTCGAGCAGGGATTACTGATCGCGACACTCGGGCACCCATCATGAGCAATACAATACAATCTTCGTGTTTAGGATACATTTCGTACACAGGCATTGAGCGCATCTACAGGTCCTTGACGTTCCGGAGCACCTCATCAATCCCTTCGTCAACTGCCCAGAACGAGCCCTCAGCCGGCGCGGGGGCAACTGCAGCCTGGGTTCTGGCAGCGTCTGGGTTGACGCCGAGGGACTGAAGGTACTTCTCACGCGCTTCCTTGTCTACGCGGTCGGCGTCGGCCGCCTCTTGGTTTCCGCTCCAGAGAGCACGCTCGAGCAGGTGACGGATGATGGCGCGTGCAAGAAGTGCACCGTGGCTGGCGAATAGGGCAAGGGCGAAAGCGCCGGCGAGGAGCTCGCGAGTCGTCTGCGGCCCCCGGCCGAGCGCCTCGGTTGCAAACTCGTGCTCCGGCTTCAGCGTAGTTGAGCGTGGCATGTCGGGCGCCTCCGGGCGGAAAAGGAAGACCAGGGCTCCGTTCGTGAGTGCGGCGACCCATGATAGGGTCTGAAGTGCCTCAAGCCACGGCCCGATTGTGTCGGAACGGAAAGGCACCGGACGCCGCTGGTGCACTGTAATCTTGTAGGCATCCGAGCGAAGCTCAAGAATGTTGTTCAGCCAGGACATGACTGAGCCATGATATCAGTCAAGAAATCAACGTGACATGGAACGGGACCTACCAGGTGCAAGCGGCCAGATCGTAGACCAGAGAGCCACGTAACCGAATTGGGTCACCATCTCCGCATAGTCCAGGTAGAGGGCATAGTCGGGCAGAGCCACTTCTGCACGAATGCGTTCGAGCAGCTCTCGCTCCTGCTTGACTTCGGGCGAGGACGCGGATGCCTTTTCGTCCTCGAAAGCAACACGCTTCTTCTTCGACGCCTTGGCCTTTCCTTGCAGAGTGCTTACGCCACGAAGAATGAACGGGAGTCCGACCTCAAGGAAGGTGTTGATCGCCTGGTTGGTGACCATGAATGCAAACATCTGATCTTGGAGACGGGCGGGGTTTAGACGAGCGCGAGCGTTGAGGGCGTCCGCCTCCCACAGTCCACGATCCAACGGCTTGTGTCCATCTGCCGCAGGACCTGTGGCATTCATGGCCGTGGTATTGAGGATGGTCGAAGCAACAGTGGCATAGCCTTTGGCGGCCGAATGTGTGCCAGCCGCAATCGGGTGGTCGGTATGGTGGAAGAGGAAGGTTTGGACCCGTGCCATGACGTCCCCGCCGAATGGTACGTAGACGAACGCGGAAAGGATTAAACCAAGATAAGCGACGACAGCCGAAAGTGAGAAGGTCTTGAGCGTCAAGGACGCCTCATGCGAGCTCTGGTGGGCATGGTCCTCCCAGTGAGTCAACTTGACGGCAGCTGCTTGGTAGAGCGCCATCAACCGCGGAACCAGCGCCATGAACAAGACTGTCGGTGCCAGGCTCTGGAGATACGTCAGTCAAACGTAGCTGGGGTCAAGAATGAGACTGCTGACGACATATTGATGTCCGGGGCCGGTATAGAGCTGCGTGATGAACGCTTCGAAGACGAAGATCGAGGTAAGGAGTGCTCCAAGGATGGAAGCGAAGAGTAGTATGACCGGAATCCCTACGCTCGCCCGAAGATCGCGTCTCCAGCGTGGGACGGCCTCGTCGAAATGAGCACGATGACGCTCGACGCGGAAGGAGCCGCGAGTGCGCCACCGAACCGATAAGATGCGCTCGCGGATGCGCCACCACTCGGTGAAAGTGATGGCCCACAGAACCGTCAAGATGGAGTAGAGGTACGAGTATGGTGTGCCGAACACAAATGTGAAGGCTCCGAGGGCCGCCGGAAACATGAGGAAGTGCGAGTACGCTGAGAGGAAGGAGAAGTAGAGAGCGACGGACTCGCCGAACTGCCCAATGGTGAGCGGGCTTAGTAAGGGTCAAGACGGTGGTACTAACCTGGTCCCGGATCTTGTCGAGATCCTTGAGGCCGACACGCCGAGTGCTCCAGGTTTTGATCCACTCTTCGTTGAAATCGTGATCTTGGAGAACTATGACGGACTCGACACGGTCCCATTCCGGCATGCCTGTGATGATCCCCAAGCCACCGTCCTTGACAGTCGAAGTGACGTAGTCGTGAATCAGTCGCAGACGGTCCGATGCAGCAAGGTTCGAAGCAATAGACGTATCCGCGACGGAGGAAAGGTTGGTAGTGGAGAGACCGTAAAGGAAATCGGAGTACCTGTACATACATTAGTGGCCATAGCTGCTGATGCACATGTGTATACCTATCACGCTGAACCAGCCCGGCGATCTTCTCTTGCGGGCACGAGACGAGGACGATCACTTGTCCTTGGGAAGCACCGCGCCGGCCGGCAGCGTAGAGACCGCCGCTTTTGAGGGTGCTAAGGAGTCTGTTGTATTGCTCCTCGGATTCCTTCGCGTCTGCGCGTATCTTCGCTTTCACCAGGCTGGTACTCGCCGCCTTGAACACGACGACGAGATCAATGTTCGGAAGGGCCATGCTGGCCGCAACACTCGTTCGGAGAGTGCGACGACGGAGGAAGAGGCGGCGGAAGTAGAGGAACAAGGCGTAGATGGCGGCGGCAACAACCAGCGAGATGAGAGCATATAAATTGGAGGCACCGTCATCGTGTGCTATCATCCGAGGAGTGACGAGGTGACGTAGTGAAAGAAAGACGGAAGCAATCGGTTCAATCCCGATATGGTTACAGTACAAAAAAGTCTTTACTCATCGACTTACACTTTTACTTTCGCTTCAAAAGCAGCCTTGGCTCTACAAAAGGGACCATATCGAAAGACCGGTATTCAAAGTAGACCGTGAACCTGCCTCGCCGTTCCTCATCCGCAAACAGCCGCTTCATGTTCGCATGCTCCACTGGGGTCTCGATGTGAACACTTCTGATATTGGGGAATCGTCGCAGCGCCAGAGTGATACTCTCAACGAGGCTACGCGTGGAAGAGGTCCAGTCCTTGCTCAACGACATGTGGAGGCGGATAACCTCGAGTTGTGGCGCTTGAAGAGCCTGGAGCAAGCGGCCAACGCAGACGGCGCTGTGCTCGTTTGCGACGATCTCGATCTCGTGAAGGGTAGATAGAGTCCATTGGCCTTTTGTCTCGCCGGGACGCCAGTCTTCCGGGCGCTCTACAGGGCAAGTTAGTACGGTCAACGACCTGATGACAAAGGGTCACTGACGGTCCCAGTACCTCCACAACCTGTCGTCAACATTGAGAGACACGCGGATGATCCGGAGCGTCTTGCCAACTATTCGAACAAATTCCTCCCACGCACGCATCGAAGGCACGTCCCTCAAGACACAGGTGAGTGATTGCAAGTTCGAGGCCTTCGTGTTTGGGATCAACCACTGTAACACGCGTTTCAAACGGGATGCGTTTTCAACGCGCTGAAACGTCGCCCCGAGAGTGATGAGGTCCAAATGCCTGAGGTTGGGCACCGGATCCAAGCAGACGCCGGCAAAGAACGGAGTACGTATGGTGGGCTCTCCCTCGCAGCTGGTACTGTACAAGACCAAACGTGTGATATTCGGGCAGTCGGCGATATGCGTCTGAAAGTCCTCAGACATGAGCCAGCCACAAAGGTCGAATCGAAGTGTTTGGACTTTTGAGAGAAATAGCCGCGCGGCCTGGTAGTGATTTGAGCTCAGGTACTTCATGCGCTCTTCGTAGGGGTCGCTAGTTCCCGGAAAGAACAGGTTGGAGTTTGAGACGGTCAGAGTAGGAACTCCATCCAAAAATAAGGGTGAAAGGTCCGCAAGATGACCATATGACATCTTGTCGTCGTCAGATCGACTGTACCCGCGCGAGCGGGTCATCCCTTGAACTCGTATTTCACGAGTGTAACTGTCTGATACGGATTTGAGTTGCTGCACCATGAGAGGTACGTTGGTGTTGCTACGGATGACCATAATAGAGAACAGCCGTGGACGACAGAGGGCCAACCACGAGCTGTGGACCAACGCACATTGTCGAAGGGCCTTGACGTCGTCGAGGAGGAGGTCCAGAACGATCTCAATCACATCCGCAGGGAGTCCATTGGTGGTAGAGCTATCCTCATATCTATAGCGCTTCAAGACCGAGTCGACATCGAGTGATGTATCCTCGAGGGACAGGCTGAAGGACAACTCGCGCTCGATGGCAGTGGTAAAGCCGGAGTCCATGTTTGGGGAAGTAGGCTTCAAGGGAGATAGTTCATATACAGATTGGTCTGAGGCGATGTCAATGGCGATGATTCTGAGCAAACACTTGGCACAGGACCAAGTGCTGACCAGACAGATCTCAGATGGTGGCTCGGCAAGAGGAGCTTGAGAAGATGGACCCGCGTCCCCAGTGCAAGAGTGCTTGTGTGGCGCGCCCGTCACCTCCGACTTGTCCGCTTCCAATTATGTTCGCTGGCTTGACGCGACGGACCACGCTGCCTTCGAGCTCATCGCGGCTTGTGACTGTTGCGGACCTCAATGGCGCGTTCCCGACATTCCAAAAACGTGGAAAGGCGGGCATTCGACCGAAGAAGAAGGCGCACCAGCCTAGTGAGTGTCATGACATGCATACGCTCGCTATGGTCTTGACAAGTGGCTTTCAGACAAGGGTGGTCCCAGAACTGACTCGGTTCAGAAGGAGAAGAAGCTTGGGGTGCGTCCGCTCTTCGCTCCGTGACCTGACGGATGAGGGTGACGCGTGCTAGGCCTTCGTAGCTCTCCCGGCAAAGAGCTTAACGCACCGCTCATTCCAGTCGCTCGAGCGCGAAGTTTTGGACCTTCCCACGTTTGGAAAGGTTAGAAACTACCCATGTGTGGTAGGTCGCTCTGTGCTGATCATCCGTTCTAGGATGGCATCCAGGTCGGAAACGCCATGGCGTTCGCTGCGTCAGAGAACGACCCAATGAAGAAGTTTGGTCTGCCCAGGTCCATGCTGCTGGAGGTGTGTAGTACAGCACGCTCCTCGCACGATAAGCTCATGCTCACTCTGTGATCCCAGTTCCGTCTCCTCTCACGGCCGTGCTCGGTCGTGCGCGAGGTAACTGAGGAAGCACTGGAGAAGCTAAATGCTGCTGCGTCGGGTCCCTCAAGTGCTACTCGTGCAGTCCTCAGCACGTCTCTAACCGGCTGAGTAACGTTCCATTGCTGACCGAAACCTTCAGCTGGTCCAGCTGGATGCGGCAAGAGCTTCCTTCTTCTCCAGGCTTTGGAGCACTGTGCTCAGAACAACTGGGTGGTGCTCTACATACCTCGTGGTATGCCTTCATCGTGTAGCTGCACAGCCACTGGAGCCTAATACACCCCCAGCCATCAACTTGGTGAACTCGTCAAGCACGTACACCTACGACATGCGGACACAGATATATTCCCAGCCGACATTTGCCTTCGAAACCCTCCAGCGTCTCCTCGGTGCCAACCCAACCATCCTCAACTCTCTCCAGACAACCAAGGAGGTCGGAATCGAGCGCCGCGCCCCTATCAAGGCAGGCACATCGCTTGCAGAGCTTATTCGTGTCGGCATGCAAGATCACTCTGTTGCCTCGACAGTGCTTGAGGCTGTGCTGGCTGAGCTCGGATCTCAGACCAAGTGAAGCCGACCACCTCAGTGTTGTTCATCTAACTAACATCCTTCCTCTCTACAGACACCCGGTACTGTTGGCGGTCGATGACTTCCAGGCTCTGTACTGCACGAGCATGTACCGCGATCCGCTCTTCGCTCGGATCAAGCCCTGGCATTTGTCGATACCACGCCTGCTGTTGGAGTACGCCAGCGGCCAGAAGTCCTTCGTCAGTGGCTCCCCCCATTTCGGGTCGACCATATCTCTGACATTTCATTAGGCACGCGGTGCCGTGCTGGGGGCGCTGTCAAGCACGAACCATCAGTTCGCGACTCCGTTAGAGCTGCGTGAGACGCTAGACGTCCCTCATAGCAGTCCGGTCAGTGGCCGCGTTCCGCGCTCCAAGACGGTGCAGGACTACGCACATGGCTTGACCAAGATCGAGGTGCCGGCACAGCTGAGCATGGACGAGGCGGCGTCGCTGTTCGACATCTGGATGAAGGACCGCGCTGTCTACGGAGGTAAGGGTGATGTCTCAAGCAGTAGTGACCTTTGGCTGACCTGCATCTAGTCTCATCAGACGCTACGTCGGCGTCAGATGAGGTGTTCCTCGCCAAGTACTCCGAGTCAAGTGGGAACGCGCGCGAGTTTGTGCAGAGGGGTTTGCTTCGGTCATTGTCATACGCTGGGGGT
Organism: Limonomyces culmigenus; assembly: GCA_002233555.1. Classification (NCBI taxonomy): domain Eukaryota; kingdom Fungi; phylum Basidiomycota; class Agaricomycetes; order Corticiales; family Corticiaceae; genus Limonomyces; species Limonomyces culmigenus. Next base: position 29,687 of record LCTX01000172.1, on the reverse strand, counting down.
GCTTAGTACTGCCCTATAATCATAATACATGCATTGTTGCTCGTTTCAGAGGTCGACAGAGTGATTACGTTGTGTGGCGTCCAGTCGTTCCTTCCTCTCCCTCCCCATCTTTCGCTTGGCGCACCCATGCGTTCATCGCCTGGCGAGGGCCTGCTTGCATCCGCTAGGCTGGTGTGCGGTGCACTGGTCGTATATACAAAGCAATGTACAGCACCGCAGCAGCACCGCCCAAACAGGCTCATCGTTCTTAAGCCTGGTCCGAGACTGGGTTCCACTTCTTGACCACGGTCTCCCATGTCAACGATGACCGTTTCTGAGATCAAGCGCTCTCGCGTCCTCGGATCGTTCTACGGCCTTCTCAGCGGCGATGCCCTCGGTGCACCATACGAATTCCGCTCACGGGACTCCTACGAGGTCGCTCCCGATTATGTGGAGTGCACAACATTCGCCACAGATATCCCACTTGGCGGATGGACCGACGATAGCAGCATGGCGCTGTGTCTCCTAGAGAGCCTGCTGGAGAACGAGGGCAAGTGGAATGCAGACGACTGCGTGAGGCGATGGGTCCGATGGCAGGCAGAGGGTACGCTGTTTAATCGTCTATATTTTGAGAGCTCACTGCTGATGATATCACTCAGGCTACATGTCTGTGGTAGATCACTGCTTTGACATTGGTTGTTAATACTTTAGATGCCATGCTGTGCACACACTCACATCCTTGCAGGAATGGCAACATCCCGATCCTTGCACTCATACGCTGCACATCTGAGGAAGTTCCGCAAGCTTCCAGACGAGGACGAGCTGGTATACAACACGGAAATACGCATGTCAGGCAACGGTTCCCTCATGCGCCTCTGTCCGGTTCCGCTGCTCTACATGAAGTCCACCCCATCCGAAGTCGCAACCGTTGCTCGTGCTAGCTCTCTACCGACCCATGCCTCTTCGCTGTGCACGGGCGCGTGCGCGCTCTTTGCGCTCTACATTCATCATTTCATCCACTCTACACTCCCGACAGCGGCCGAGCGCAAAAAGGCAGTCCTCGATCCTTCGTTCGACCTACTGGCAGGTGCAGAAGAGAGCCGTCATTTGCTCGCGGATCCTAAGATTGACAGCATCCGTCGGGGCGAAGGCTGGCGCGGCGTCCCAAGAGACGAGATCTTCACGAGCGGCTTCGTCATCCATACTCTTGAAGCAGCTTTATGGGCGTTGGACAGCTTCAACACATTTGAGGAAGGGGTGATGACATTGCTCAAAATGGGCCAAGATGTTGATACTGTGAGTCATCCCGAGCTCTTGAAGGCGATGCTTTTTCTAACCGGATGGACAGGTATGCTGTGTATACGGTCAGATTGCTGGTGCTTGTTATGGTCTCGAGGAGATACCCTCCCGATGGGTCGACGGGCTAGCGAAGAAGGACATGTTGGACGAATTTGCGAGCAGGATGATCAAGATGTTGAAACTGAATTCTTGAGGTTTACTCAGTACTACGATTGGCCTGTAGGCTATCAAGCTCTGAGAGAAATTTGACTCCATCGATCCACGCTCCGTTCGTGAGGCTGCGAGAACGCGTTCCGGGACCAGAGTAAGACGCGTCAAAAAGTGTGGGGTGGGGGCACGTCCTCGGACACGCGCCCCAGTGGCTGCCATTAGCTCCTTTTCCTCCTCGTCATCGTCATCCACGCCCAGCGAGACGTCGAGAGGACCATGTCCGTCTACGACCATGACCGAGTCGCCCACTTCATCGGAGGCAACGATCTCGCGTCGGCTGCTCCGGGCCGCGTCGCCGACTTCGTCAGGGAGCACGGTGGACACACCGTCATCACCAAGGTCTGCTTGCTCCTCGACGGTCATGTAGTCCGATGATGCTCACAAGATGACATCTCCTTAGGTTCTCATCGCGAACAACGGTGGGCTAAACGCGCTTGCGCGCTGAGATTGAACTGCTCCTGACGAACGACGCAGGTATTGCCGCGGTGAAGGAGATCCGTTCGATCCGGCAATGGAGCTACGAAACATTTGGCACCGAGCGTGCCGTCGAGTTCACGGTCATGGCCACACCAGAGGACCTGAAGGTGAATGCCGAGTACATCCGGATGGCGGATCGCTTCGTCGAAGTCCCCGGCGGATCGAACAACAACAACTACGCGAACGTCGACCTCATCGTGGACGTTGCCGAGCGCTCAGGCGTTCACGCTGTGTGGGCAGGCTGGGGACACGCATCGGAGAACCCGCGGCTGCCGGAGAGTCTTGCGGCGAGCAAGCAGAAGATCGTTTTCATTGGCCCACCGGGGAGCGCGATGCGCAGTTTGGGCGACAAAATCTCGTCCACCATCGTCGCGCAGCACGCAGAGGTGCCATGTATGGCGTGGTCTGGCACGGGCATCAGAGACACTACATTATCCGAGGGCGGATTCATGACGGTGCCTGACGATGCGTACCGTGCGGCATGCGTGACCACCGTTGAGGAGGGCATCGCAAAGGCTGAGGAGATCGGATACCCTATCATGATCAAGGCGAGCGAAGGTGGAGGAGGAAAGGGTATCCGCAAGGTCGACAGTGTCGATGGTTTCAAGAACTCCTTCAATGCGGTTCTTGCTGAGATACCGGGTACGCTTACTCTGAGTACACATCGGTCGATGGGAAGCTTACTTCAAATTTGCAGGATCGCCTGTGTTCATTATGAAGCTTGCCGGTTCGGCTCGCCATCTCGAGGTTCAGCTTCTCGCGGACCAATACGGCAATGCCATCTCGCTTTTCGGTCGTGACTGTTCAGTCCAGCGCCGGCACCAGAAGATCATCGAAGAGGCCCCCGTCACAATCGCCAAGCCTGATACATTTGAAAAAATGGAGAAGGCGGCTGTGCGTCTCGCCAAACTCGTGGGCTACGTGAGCGCCGGAACGGTTGAATGCACGTTTTTATCTTCCATCCGATCTGTTCTAACCTGTCTACACAGATCTCTACAACCATGCCGACGACAGCTTCTTCTTCCTCGAACTGAACCCTCGTCTGCAAGTCGAGCACCCGACCACGGAGATGGTCTCTGGCGTCAACCTCCCGGCCGCACAGCTACTCGTTGCGATGGGTATTCCCCTTCACCTCATCAAGAGTATCCGCCAGCTGTACGGCGTCTCCCCCACTGCCTCCTCCGAGATTGACTTCGAGATGGAGAAGCCCGACTCGAATCAGCTTCAGCGCAAGCCGCGTCCCAAGGGTCACGTCGTTGCTGTCCGTATCACGGCCGAGAACCCAGATGCTGGCTTCAAGCCGTCGTCTGGCTCCCTTCAGGAGCTCAACTTCCGTTCCAGCACCAATGTGTGGGGCTACTTCTCCGTCGGCACAGCCGGTGGTCTGCATGAGTTTGCCGACTCTCAGTTCGGCCACATCTTCGCGTACGGCGCGGACCGAAGCGAGAGCCGGAAGAACATGGTCGTTGCGCTCAAGGAGATCAGCATCCGAGGCGACTTCCGCACGACGGTCGAGTACCTCATCAAGCTCTTGGAGATGCAGTCGTTCGAAGAGAACACTTTCACGACTGGTTGGCTGGACTCGCTCATCACCAACAAGCTCACGGCTGAGCGTCCCGATGCAACGCTAGCCGTGCTCTGTGGTGCAGTGTCGAAGGCGCACATGGCATCGGAGGCGTGCTGGGACGAATACAAACGGATTCTAGACAAGGGTCAGGTTCCGTCACGGGATGTGCTCAAGACCGTGTTCACGGTCGACTTCATCTACGACAACGTCCGGTACTCGTTCACTTGCACGCGCTCAGCAGCAACATTGTGGACCCTTTTCCTCAATGGCGGACGTACCGTCGTCGGGGCTCGCCCACTTGCGGACGGCGGCCTCCTGGTCCTTCTCGACGGTAAGAGCCACTCCGTCTACTGGAGGGAGGAAGTCGGCGCTCTCCGGTTGATGATCGACGCGAAGACATGCTTGATTGAGCAAGAAAACGATCCAACACAACTCCGGAGCCCTAGTCCTGGCAAGCTGCTGCGCTTCCTCATCGATAGCGGGGACCATGTCAATGCAGGAGAGGCGTACGCTGAGATTGAGGTCGGTGTTCTTATATTACTCAGCTCTCATAATGAAACTAACGCACACCTCAGGTCATGAAGATGGTCATGCCACTTCTTGCTACAGAGGACGGCACTCTTCAAGTCGTCAAGCAAGCCGGGACCAGTCTCGAGCCGGGCGACATCCTCGGTATCCTCACTCTGGATGACCCGAGCCGCGTCAAGCATGCGAAGCCTTTTGATGGTCTGCTACCGACCATGGGTCCACCGAACGCGATCAGCACCAAGCCTTCCCAGAAGCTCCGTTATTGTCTTGACGTTCTTAACAACATCCTCGAGGGATACGACAACCAGTCTGTCATGGCCTCGACCTTCAAGGAGCTATTGGAGGTTCTCCACAACCCTGAGCTGCCATTTGACGAGACTCTGGCGATCCTTGCCACGTTCTCCGGACGCATGCCGGCCAAGCTTGAGGAAGGCGTCCGTGCCCTCATCAGCAGCGCGAAGAAGAAGGATTTCCCTGCAGTCCGCATCAAGAAGTTGATGGATCACTTCATGCAGGACAACGTCCGTCCGCAGGACCGTCCGATGCTGCGCTCTCAGCTTGCCACATTCATCGATGTGATCGACCGTTACATCGGCGGTCCGCAGGTGCACGCGATGAACACGCTCGCTGACCTTCTCGAGAAGTACGAGGCGACGGAGAAGTTGTTCGGCGGCAGCATTGAGGCGCGCGTGCTTCTGCTGCGCGAGCAGTACAAGGAAGACCCAGGCAAGGTTGCTGCGCTCGTCCTGAGCCACATCCGCGCGCAGAGCAAGGCGAAGCTCGTGCTTACGATCTTGGACTATGTCAAGTCCATCGGCCTGCCGGTGAACAACCCCGACATCCGTCTCAACAAGGTTATGCACAACCTCGCGTTGTTGGAAGCCAAGTACGATTTAAGTCCTCTTCTCGCCTTTACTATTGACCGACGCTACTCTCAGATCGTCTACTCAAGTCTCGCTCAAGGCTCGCGAAGTTCTCATCCTGGTTCAGATGCCGTCGTTCGACGAGCGCTTTGTACAGATGGAGAACATTCTCAAGGCTGCTGTCGTCAGCAGTTTCGGTGGCCACACAGGAGACCGGATCCCGAACGCGGAGGTGTTGAAGGAATTGAGCGACTCGAGGTACACCGTCTTCGATGTCCTTCCTGCTTTCTTCAACAACGAAGATCCGTGGATGTCCCTCGGTAAGATCCCACCTTCTCGATTGTGATCAATCTATTAACAGTCGCTTAGCGGCTCTCGAGGTCTACGTGCGCCGGGCCTACCGCGCGTACTCGATCACCTCCATCGACTACGAAGAGGGAGACGACAATGACGATGGCGATTCTCCCACTGTCCTCACCTGGCGCTTCACCTTCGGCAAGTCCGCGTCGCCACCCCAGACGCCGGCCTACTCGCCGATGTGCGTCGCTTCTGCGTTTTGTCAAATCTTGTACTGAAGGCATTCGCAGAGTCGGTGCCAGAAGACAGGGTTCCGTTAGCGACTTGTCCTACATGATCAGCCGCCACCAGTCATCTCCCGTCCGGACTGGAGCCATCGCCTCGTTTACCGACTTCGAGTCCCTCCAGCATGGGTTCGGCAACGTCGCATCCATGCTCCCGGCCTTCGATGAGCGCGATCACATGCAGCGCTACGGCAGTAACGCTAACCAGCCACCAAACGTTCTCAATTGCGCGCTCCGTATCTGGGACGAAGCCGACGACAAGAGCGAGAGCGAGTGGTCGGAGGCCATCCAGGCCCTCGTCAACAAGGAGAAGCAGATGCTTGCGGCGCACGGTGTTCGCCGAGTCTCGATCATCGTTTGCCGCCGCGGAGAGTACCCTTACTACTACACCCTTCGCAACATGGGCACGGAGTGGGCCGAGGAGAAGGCGATCCGTAACATCGAGCCGGCCCTCGCGTTCCAGCTCGAGCTGAAGCGTCTTGAGCACTACAACCTCACCCCGGCGTTCGTTCAGAGTCGCCAAGTCCACATCTATCACGGTGTCGGTCGCGATAATCAGCTGGACAGCCGGTTCTTCGTTCGTGCCCTTATCCGGCCTGGTCGACTTCGAGGCAACATCACTATGGCGGAGTACCTCATCTCCGAGACCGACCGCCTCGTTACCTCCATCTTGGACTCGCTCGAGGTCGTGACTTCTCAGCAGAGGAACGCAGACTGCAACCACATCTTCATGAACTTCGTCTACAACCTCCAAGTGACGTACGAAGATGTTCTGCAGGCCATGTCGGGCTTCATCGAGAGGCACGGCAAGCGTCTCTGGCGCTTGCACGTCACTGGCTCTGAGGTTCGCATCGTCCTCGAGGACCGCCATGGCAACATCACTCCTCTTCGCTGCGTCATCGAGAACGTCTCCGGGTTCGTTGTCAACTATCACGGCTACCAAGAGGTCACGACTGAAAAGGGCACTACTATTCTCAAGTCAATTGGCGAGAAGGGACCGCTCCATCTCCAGCCTGTTCAGCACGCGTACTCGGTGAAGGAGTCCCTGCAGCCCAAGCGTTACCAGGCCCATCTTATCGGCACGACCTACGCATACGACTTCCCCGACCTCTTTAGCAAGGCCTTGCAGAACCTTTGGACGTCAGACAGGGTGATGGACAGTGACCTGAAGAGCCCAAAGAAGTTCCTCGAGTCTCGAGAGCTCGTGCTGGACGAGAATGATCAGCTTGTGGAGGTCGACCGGGCACCTGGACTGAACACGTGTGGAATGATTGCTTGGGTGTTCTCGCTCAACACGCCCGAGTACCCCGCGGGTCGCCGCGTTGTCGTCATCGCCAACGACATCACCTTCAAGATTGGCTCGTTTGGTCCTAAAGAAGACCAGTTCTTCTACCTTGCGTCGCAGTATGCTCGCGAGCACGGTTACCCGCGGATCTACCTCTCTGCCAACTCCGGCGCTCGCATTGGTCTCGCAGAAGAGGCGATGAGCTTGTTCTCAGTGGCCTGGAACGACGCTCAGCGGCCGGACAAGGGTATCAAGTACTTGTATCTCACTCGTGAAAACTACCTCCGGATCGAGGAGAAGACACCGAACGCCCTCAAGGCTGAGGAGATTGAGGACGAGGGCGAGAGGCGATACAAGATCACCGACATCATTGGTCTCCAGGATGGCATCGGTGTGGAGTGTCTCAAGGGCTCGGGCCTCATCGCTGGCGAGACATCGCGTGCCTACGACGACATCTTCACCATCACCCTCGTCACGGCACGCTCCGTCGGTATCGGCGCATACCTCGTCCGTCTCGGAGAGCGAGCTGTTCAAGTCGAAGGGCAGCCCATCATCCTCACTGGTGCCTCGGCTCTCAACAAGGTGCTCGGTCGCGAGGTGTACACGTCCAACCTCCAGCTCGGCGGCACCCAGATCATGCACAAGAATGGAGTCTCTCACCTCACCGCTTCCAGCGACCTCGAGGGTGCCACCCAGATCCTTCAATGGCTCTCCTACGTCCCCGAGGCTCGCGGCCAGAAGCTTCCCATTCGTATGACTTCGGACCCGTGGGACCGCGACATCGGCTATGCCCCGCCGAAGGGCGCTTACGACCCGCGTTGGTTCATTGAGGGTAAGACAGACGAGACGACCTCCCAGTGGATGAGCGGCTTCTTCGACAAGGGCTCCTTCCAGGAGACCCTTGGTGGCTGGGCACAGACCGTTGTCGTTGGTCGGGCCCGTCTCGGAGGCATCCCCATGGGCTGCATTGCCGTCGAGACTCGAACAATCGAGCGAGTTGTGCCTGCCGACCCTGCCAACGCAGCTTCGTTCGAACAACGCATTATGGAGGCCGGCCAAGTGTGGTACCCGAACTCTGCCTACAAGACCGCACAGGCCATTTTCGACTTCGACCGCGAAGGTCTTCCTCTCATCATCTTCGCGAACTGGCGTGGCTTCTCCGGCGGCCAGCAGGACATGTACGACGAAGTTCTCAAGCAGGGCTCGAAGATCGTCGACGGCCTCTCGAGCTACAAGCAGCCCGTGTTTGTGTACATCGTCCCTAACGGCGAACTTCGTGGTGGTGCGTGGGTGGTGCTCGATCCCTCCATCAATGCGAACGGCAAGATGGAGATGTACGCGGATGTGGACGCTCGTGCTGGTGTGCTCGAGCCTGAGGGGATTATCGAGATCAAGATGCGTCGTGAGAAGATCCTCTCGCTCATGGAGCGTCTCGACGATTCGTACGCCTCCCTCAAGGCAGCCAGCAAGGACAGCGCGAAGAGTGCAGCGGAGCGTTCAGAGGCTACAGAGGCTCTCACGAAGCGCGAGACTCTGCTCATGCCGACGTATAAGCAGATCGCCCTTCTCTACGCCGACCTTCACGAGTGAGTCGTTTCTCTGGTGTTCGTGATCTCGCAACTGATGTGACGGCTCAAGTCGAACTGGTCGCATGGAGGCCAAGGGATGCGCCAAGTCGATGGTGTGGAAGGACGCTCGGCGTCGGTTCTACTGGGCTGTCCGTGCTCGTCTCGCCAAGTCAACGGCTCTGGATGCCCTCGCGGCCGCGAGCCCGGATTCGACCCTAGACTACCGCGTCAAGCTTCTCAGCAGTCTCGCCTCGATCGATGTCACGACCAGCAATGAAGCGGCTGCCTCCGCACTCGAAAGCTTGGACCTCGCTGACGCCATCTCTCGGCTCAAGGGTGACCACCTCGCGGCGCAGCTGTCCGACATGGCGCAGCACGATCGCAAGTCGACTGTGAACGGCCTCGTCCGTTTCGTGGAGGGTCTGTCCGACGAGGAGAAGCTGTCGCTGCGCATGGCCCTCCAGACCGGTTCGCGCCAGTCGGAGCCTCCCTCGTACGCTTCCTAGTGGCTGCATCGCTGCGTCGTCATCTTATCTCCTATCTGTTCTCTTGTCGCTCTGTTGCATTGAATTTCACAGTGTTTTGTCCATTGTTTCACGCATTTGTACGTACTACAATAATCATAGATTTCCTGCACAAGCGAGTGACCTAGAGGAAAGAGAAAGGGAAGTGTGGTGCGTGTTCGCAACAGAATGCAACAAAGGTGTGAAGAGCGGCGTCAGGAGATCATGGCAGATGAAGGACTAGTGAGAGCCTGACTTGTAATTTTAGACCACATCACGGAGTGGTGAATGAGGATACGCACAACCACGAGACTATGAGGATTCTACTGGCATCATGGGAACGTCTGTCGTGGTGGTGGTCGGTCGCTTCGCTTCCCGACCCAGTCCTGCTGCTCGCTCGGACTCTTCGATGGTGTATGCTGGCTCAAGCAGCCGCTTGCACCGCTTCTTGTGTATCTTCGTCTTCCAATGCGACTTGAGAGCGACGTCAGTCTCGTAGTATCTACCCATGTATCAGCAAAGCAGCAGCCAGCGACGATGTGCGACGCACTTTGCACACTCTACACAGTAGTGCTGAGCGAGTCCAGGCTTCTCGAAGTCGATGGGTTGCGCTTCCAGCTTCGCCCGGTTCTACCATAGAGAACTCAATGTTAGGTTATGAACATGAAAGAGATATTCGGCGGCGCACCTTAGGATCCAAGTCGATATGTTGAATCAGGTCCAAGTCCCTCGTTCGGACCTAAGATCACGACTTAGGTTTCGTTCATCGAGCAAGCGTGAGCTTGCTAACCCTGGTACGGCTAGCACGATGAACGTCACGACTAGCGCCGTGGGTACGAGATCTGCGCAAGCGGCCCATAATGCAGGAAGCAGATGTGCAAGGAGCGAGAAAGACCGGCAGCGATCACGTGGACCTTTTCCGTCTTGACTTGCGACTTCGACCTTGCCTCTGTCGTTAGCTTCGTGTTCTGCGCTGTGAGATACTCTCGAAGTGACCTAATGCTTCCTTATATCTGTTCCATTCATATGCTCGGACGTGCTACCGTCAATGATTCGCTGTGCTGTCATCCAACGCCAAATTTCGCTCATCCCTCGCTCGTTATTTACATGTCATAACCGTCGTGCTCGTCAACAATCTTCTATTCAAGTAGGCAGTCACTCGTCGGTACCGGCAGTCTGCTCGGTATCTTCCAGCAGGACATGACCCTCGCCCAATTCCAGAACAGGTAAGGTCCAGGCGCGACTTCCCTTCAAGTTGCGACGCACAGCCTTGTAAAGGATCGTCAGCGTGTAGAGCCACCCTAAATCACTCAAGTAAGCGTCGCTGTCATGAATCTTTACACGTGTGGGACTTGCCAACTCCTGCCAGAGCGATGAGAACACTTCCTAGGTTGCGATCCCCGGCCTTGATCCGGAGCGCACCGATGGAGGCAACCATTGCGGACAATGAATCCGAGCCTATGAATTCAGCCCAGACTGGGCCGCTGCTGGGCTGGCGACGAATGGCAGTAGTGATTCTGTCACTCAAGTTGAGCAACGATGGTCACACATGCAAAAATAGTCGCAGTGCTCACCCCGTCAGCGTGAGGAGAGCCACAGCGATCGACAGTCCGCTCGAATATAGCAGCTTCTCATCGCCTTTGTCGCGGAATTGGGACAAACCCAGTGTGGTCAGCGATAAGGCGAAGCCAAGGACGAGCGTCATGAGACGATAGACCGCAAAGCCCTCGATTGTGTAATTGCGCTGGGACGTCTGCTCTCCAAGGTCTACACGGATGGAGATGTGCATGGTGGGTGCGGTCTTGAAAGGGAGAGGTAGGCTAAGGTGAGCCATATTTATGGGGGTCTTGGGGCTGCGGAGGCTGCTGATACCGGTCTGCGCAGCACGCCAGAGCATAACTCTGCAAGAGAACTAAATGGCTGCATAGCTGTGGCAAACTATGCCTTTGGTACCGCAGCTTCTGTGATTACGCTGGCACCGCAGCTTTTGCATTCAATGCGTTCTGCTGCCACTTGTGTGCACGCACAAAACTCCGGACCGGCAACCCAATGCTATAGCATCCCTGGCACTCCTCCTAATAATTGAAGCTTCCGTAAGTATACCCGACATACGCTAAGCCATGTCCTCCGACGTCAGTTGCGCGTGCGCAGTGACAAAGGTCTCCATCGACTCCCGGCCAAATATGCCAACCCGCTTTGAGTCAAGATCCTCCTGCAACGCAATCTCCCCGTCCCCCAACGCATGCACGCAGCGCAGCCACGAGCTGCGGCCGCGCCTCGCGTGCCAAACAGCTACGCAAGTCAAGCCGAGGCCGTACAGGGCAACTGCACGAGCGTTTAGCACAGCAACTGCCTCCGACATGTGGACCACATACGCAATGCGAAGACGGTAAACCCGATGGCGCCGGTCGGGTACGTGTAGTTGTACGAGATGTTGTCAATCCCGACAGCCATCCACAAAAACGTGAGTACGAATGTGACCGCGAGCTCTATGCAGGTCGGAGCAGACGTGCAGCGATTGGCCATATTTGCGCTTGCCCTGAAGAGTCCCGCGGATCAGCCCCAAGCACGCCTCCACCACTAGCGGCACCCACAAGGCCACTGAAAGCACGACGGTCGTGAGCGCGACCCCGAGAGCATATGCGTCATGGTTCAGGGCAACCTCTGCAATCGCCAGCCCAGCCACGGCAAGCAGGGTGGCGAGCCGGTAATTGGTGAGTACGCCGGCCTTGCGGCCCGGCGCGGAGGGGGTGCTCGAGAGCTCAAAGGTCCAGTAGTAAGTGGCACGCATGGGGAAAGTAGTGAAGGCGCAGCTCCACCGTCTGCGGCGTTCTTTAGAGTACTCCGCAGACTGCGCCAGAGCAGTCTTCTGAACTGTGCACGGCGGCTGCGGCTTCCTATGTGATGAACATGCTCTACGGCATTAGAGATTGCGACCAACGAGGCATCATCCAGGAAGCTTATGCAAATGCCGCCAGGCAGGATAGATGTTTGATTCATCGAGGCAGAGTGGACGTCAGGTGGATCCGGGTAAGCACGGTTCTTTCAAACTCGAAACGTGAGTGCGGCAACCTCAACGGATACCTCACAATTCACTGAAAAGGCAGAAGCAGCAATCGTCGGAGGGGCACTGGAATGCATGTCATGTTTTGCTGGTACAGACGACATATGCATGATGAGGAGAGCAGGAGGACCGAAGCACATGCACAACTCAGATGTTGGACGGGTAGAGCATCTACGATACAGCAGGTCAGGCCGGCTCAGATGTGAGATGGCGGGGCGGAGACGCACCACGCGGACGCTCGCGCCGAACGCGTGCGGGGGGAGGTTGGAGCGGAACTTTGCCTTGACGACACCGGAGCCGCCGTGTGGGCGAGAGACGCGACTGGAGGGAGGGGGATGAGTATATGTAACAAGTAGTTGTAAGGAGCATGTGTACTCACCCCCAGATCACGCGGACCTTTGAGCCCAGGCGCTCTGTCTTCGCCTTGTAGACATAGGCGAGGCGCTGAGTACGGGCATTCAGCTCATGAACTTACAGTTCTGTAAGTACATCGACGGACCTTGCCGAGGTAGAACTGGGCATCCTCCTTGGTGCCGACGCCCTCGATCGCGACGAGGGAAGTGTTGGGGCGGGAGTTGCGCTTGCCGCGCTTGTGGCCGAGCACGCGGCCCTTGCTGTAGAGACTACACGGAGAGTAGACATAAGTACAGTGTCTCGAGGTAGGGACTCTGCAGGCAGGACGGCTCCGCTATGCTGGATCAAGTATCGAGTCCGAGCAGCATCATCACGGCACCCCAGACGGCATCCATCGCCATCCGAGCCGCCCGCGATCTCAGACTCGCAGCATAACGAGCCAGCCTGCCAACAGAGCTCGGCGCACTGACCGGGTCGAGGTCATTCTTGAGGAGGGCGGCGGAGTCGTGGACGGGGGCGGCGGCGGGAGGGAGAGGAAATGTGGCTTCGCACCGGCGCGGCGCGGCAATCCCCGGCGGTGGCGCATATCCCGCGCCGCGCGCCGCGTTTTCTCGCTTTCTCTCGTCCGCTGATGCAGTCTCTGGGCTGCACTCTTCTCGTCATCTTCACAGACGACGTCGAGTAACGGAGCAGCGGCAGAGCGCCCCCTTTCGCCTGGCAGAGTCCTCCCTCCTGCGCACCCGTTCTGTAGCCCGCGTGCGTTACGTACATTGCGGCGAATACATCTTTTCCTCCCCCTCCTCGATCGAGTCATGCAGCTCGCGCTCTCGCCCACGGTGTTCTCGAAGCCGGCACGGCTCGCGGCCGCCACACAGCGCCGCGCACATGCGACGTTGACATACACGTCCAAGCCGCTCCCGCCCAAGGCGCACCACCACGCGCCGATCCCGGACGCCGCCTTCCCGCGCGGGTACACCGTCACGGGCGTGCACTGCGGGATCAAGAAGACCGCAGTGCCCGACCTCGGCCTCATCCTCTCGACCTCGCCGCGGCCCACGGCCGCCGCGGCGTGCGTGACGCGCAACGCGTTCAAGGCTGCGCCCGTGCTCGTGTGCCAGGACGTGCTCGCGGCGCGGAGCGGGCGCGCCCGGGCGGTCGTCGTGAACAGCGGCTGCGCGAACGCTGTCACCGGCGCGGGCGGGCTCGACGACGCGTGGGCGATGGCGCGCCACACCGACGCGCTCCTCGAAAATGCCCCAGGCACGGATGCACCATCCGAGTCGCTCGTGCTATCGACAGGCGTTATCGGCCAGCGCCTGCCGATCTCCCGCATCCTTGCTGCGCTCCAGGCGGAGCGGCACACCCCGAGCGGCGGCGCGGGCTTCGAGGCCTGGGAGCGCGCCGCGCGCGCGTTCATGACGACGGACACGTTCCCCAAGCTCCGCGCACGTTCGTTCGCGCTGGGCGGGCACACGTACCGGCTCGCGGGGATCGACAAGGGCGCGGGGATGATCCACCCGGACATGGCGCCCGTCGGCCCGCCGCACGCGACGCTGCTCGGGTGCATCGTCACGGACGCGGCGGTCGCGCCCGCGAGCCTGCGGTCCGCACTCGCGTACGCGGTCGACCGCAGCTTCAATGCGATCAGCGTCGACGGCGACATGTCCACGAACGACACGGTCCTCGCGCTCGCGAACGGCGCGGCCGTGCCCCCCGGCACACCCGAGATCGACGAGCACACGGACCCGGAGGCGTACGCCACGTTCCGCACCGCGCTCACGGAGTTCGCGGCAGAGCTGGCGCAACTCGTCGTTCGCGATGGCGAGGGCGCGACCAAGTTCGTCACGGTCACTGTCCGCGGGGCGGCGACGTACGCCGATGCGCACAAGGTCGCGTCGAAGATTTCAACCTCGTCGCTGGTGAAGACGGCGCTGTACGGCGAGGACGCCAAGTAGGTTCCCTCATCCCTTGCGAGGGGCGCATCTCAACATGCCGACAGCTGGGGCCGCATCCTTGCTGCGACGGGATCGATCGAGCTCAGCAGGCCACTCGATCCGACGACTATCTCGGTCTCGTTCGTGCCCTCCGACGGGACAGCCTCGCTGCCTGTGCTCGTGAATGGCGAGCCCGAGGCGGTCGACGAGGCGCGTGCGTCGCAGATCCTGGCGGCAGAGGATTTCGGCGTCGACGTCGAGCTCGGGCTTGGTCAGGAGAGTGCACAGTTCTGGACGTGCGACTTTAGCTATGTGAGTGGGCTGTGAGGGATTCAGGGTTTCTGTGAGGCTGACAGGAGTCACAGGAGTATGTAAAGATCAACGGCGACTACCGAAGCTGAGGGTGTAGAACTTGAGCCATCTAAAATAGAATTACTCTACCTGTGTCGGTCGTACAAAATCCTAGTGTATATAAGACTGCAAATGATGGATTTTGAAGTCAAAACGAACCAGTCCACATGAGGTCACAATTGTGACAGAGCGCTTCTTTCTGGCCCCGCGCTCGCTTCGAATTTCCACTCCCCCTCCCTCCATCCTCCTCAAGACGTCTGCAAGATGGTGAGTGCTGCCGGTGCGCCGCCCGAATGCGTGGGAGCTGCTGAGGAACCGTCTGCGCCGTGACTGGGGCGGAGCTATCGCCGTTGGGCTGATGGATGGGCCTCTGCGCGGCCGGATGACCCTCGGTGGCTCTGCGTGTTTGAGCGCGCGTGTGTTTGCTATCTGGACGGCTCGCTGACGGGGTATTCTTTGCTGTAGACGAAAGGTCCGTTTTGGGTGCTTGTGCTGCCCGCGTGAGCAAGAGATCTGACTGTCGTACTTGCTCGTTCGTGATCAGGTACTGCCTCCTTCGGGTGCGTCCTCCCTCTCTTCCTGCGCACCGATCCGGATCGCTGACGGCACGCACAGTAAGCGGCACACAAAGTCGCACACGCTCTGCCGCCGCTGCGGCAACCGCGCCTTCCACCGGCAGCATAAGAGTGCGTCCCTCTCTCCCTTCGCGTCGTGCTGCGCGCTGAATGCGGGCAGCGTGCGCGTCGTGCGGGTACCCGTCCGCGAAGATCCGCTCGTACGAGTGGGGGCTGAAGGCCAAGCGCCGAAAGACGACCGGCACGGGCCGCATGCGCCACCTCAAGACGGTCACCCGGCGGTTCAAGAACGGCTTCCGGTGTGTACTCCCCTCTCGCATCGCATCGTGCTGACTCGCTGACACCTGTGAAACACAGGGAGAACACCGTCGCGAAGAAGCGCGTGACGAAGACAGAGGCATGAGCGCTGCGTGCTCACCCCCCCCCCGTCTCCTCTTGCATACATACTCCCCATGTCCCTCCGTATCGCGCTCGCACATGCAAAATGCATCCTGTATGTACATGCACACCATCGGTCACGCGTGTGTTCGTCTTACGTCTCGACGGCCGGCGGCTGATCCGCGCGCGGGTCGTGAGGGGGCGTGTGAGCAGTTTCCGCCTGCGGATGCAGATCTGACGCGTTCCGATTGTCCCCGAAAAGACGTTTTACGCGCTGTATCTGAGCTCTGTGGTGCTGGAGGTGTATGATATGTGTAGAAGCATGCAGATTACTCGGAACTCTAGACCTACACGCGTTCCGATCTCCGATGGCAGGAGGATCACTCGGGAGCAGGCTGATCTGAACCGGTGCACGTGCCGGCGGGCCAATCAGGCGGCAGGGATCATCAAAGGCGGGCGCGGGTCTGCACGCGTCGAGCGTATGCGTCTCTCTCCTTCCACCTAATCTCCCCACCCTCGCACTCCTGATCCGCGTATTATTCCCATGTCTGTAATGCCCCTCGTCCTCGATCCACGGCCGCCGCCGCACGACATGCACACCCCGCTCACCGCCATCGGCCGCATCCCCGGCGCATTCATGCACGACAAGCCGCCAGCGCCGATGCCAGCACCCGCGCCGCTCCCCGCCGCCCCGGCCTCCCTGCCCATAATATCACCTCCGCCGCCTACAGCAGCACCGACCTCGCCCGCAGACAAGCCTACGCCCGCTGACGGCGCTGACCTGCCGGGGATCCCAGTAACCCCGGGCGCACCCGCGGCGCCGGTGTCATGCGCGAACTGCGGGACGTGCACGACCCCGCTCTGGCGGCGCGACAGCGAGGGCAAGACGATCTGCAATGCATGTGGTGAGTCCGCGCCCGATCGGCCCCGTACGCGCGTGTCTGCGCCGGCCACGTGTCGGGCCTGCCTGCCTCGTGGATCGGATCGTGCGACGTCTAGTGAGACACGCCCGATGGAGGACGTAGTGTGCCCGGTGACGCGGCACACAGGCTTCGTCATCTTATCTGTGTTGGCCTTGGCTTGCCGAGACTATATGCTGATCTTGTTTCGCAGGCCTGTATCTCAAGTCCCGGCGCGTACCAAGACCATCATCGCTCGCCACTGTTAGCCGCACTGCGTCGCCTGCATTGCCCGCCCTCCCGCCAAGCGCCCGTGGCGCAAATATGGACGGCACAGCGTCGTCCAAGCCCGGCACGCCTGCTCCGAGAAGTCCGCGGGCACGTCGGGCCGCTACGAGCCGTGTTGGGACATGTCCAGGCGACGGCCGGTGTGACGGCACGGGTGGCGCATCCGCGTGCTCGGGCTGCCCGACGTACAACAACTCGATGAGCGCGCGGACTGTTGAGCTGAGTGCGGAGACGGACGGCGATGCGGATGTCAGTGGCCCCGAGGCACTGCCGTCACCTGACCTCAGTGGGTTTTCGTCGTGCAGCTATGTAATTGCAGTCGCTGACGCATATACTTAGGTCGCGGAGGTGCCGTTGCACAGAAGGCGGCCAAGTCGGCCGTCGGAGCGATGGTGTGCTTCAACTGCAGCACCAGCACAACGCCTCTCTGGCGCAGGGACGACGTGGGCAACAATATTTGCAACGCTTGTGGTAAGTTGCCATGCCATATCGTTGCTTTTCTACTCGCTCAACAAGCATACAGGCCTTTATTTCAAGCTTCATGGAACTCATCGTCCCAACTCGATGAAGAAGACCGTGATCAAGCGTCGCAAGCGTGTGCCTGCCGCCAACGGAGGACCCGGTAGGACTTAATTTTGTCAAATGTGTGTGAAAGTAGCTGAACTCTGTCCTCAGGTAGTCCCCCTGGTCGCCTGAGCGATCAGGCCGCTGCCGAGGCCCTTGTTGCTGTCGGTCGTCAAGAGCGTATGGGCAGTGGTGGAAGCGGCGAGGAGATGGACGACGATGACTCGCCACGCCGCAAGCGCCCCCGCAAAGCCCGTAACACCGAGTCCGTCGACACCCGACGCGGCCGCTCGCGTCGGGGCCGGCACGCCGACGACGCCGACGGCTCGGACGACGAAGATGAGCGGATGCGGACGCGGAAGCGCTCGCGCGAGGCGCACGACTCACGCGACTGGGCGGACGGCGTGCCGATGGAGCAGGGCGAGGAGCCGCGCTACGGCTTCGGCGCCGTCCCGCTCCCGACGCGTGGGCAGTCGTTCACGGGCGTTATGCCGGGCGTGCCGACGCACGCGGGCTTCCCCGGGCTCGACCTCCCGCCGCTGAACGCGGTGCTCGGGCCTTCGCTCGCGGGCTTGTACTCGGGCGCGCCGCCGCCGTTCTTCCCCGGCGCACAGTCGAGCTACCTGCGCTCGGGCTCGGTCACGACGAGCCGCGCGCAGTCGCCAATGCCGCCGCACAGCGCGCCCGCGCACGGCGGGTACGTGCTCCCGCCGCCGCTCGGCATGCACGCGGGTCTGTTCGCGCACGGCCGGCACTCGCCGCGCTCGCGCTCGCCCCGCGGGACGTTCGACCCGCCGCTGCTCCCGCCGACGCCCGCGGCGGTGCCGACGCTGCCGCAGCTCGAGCACCACTATCGCGAGCTCGCGGAGCGCCGGCGCTGGCTCGAGGATATGCTCGCCAAGACGGACGCGATCATGGCCGGCGTCAAGCGCGGGATCGACGAGATGCGCGCCGGCGGGAGCAGCCCGCCCGCCGCGCTCGCGGGCGTCAAGCGCGGGATGGACGAGATGCGCCTGCACGCCACCCCACCCGCAAGCCCGCCCACGTCGCTCCCGCTCGTCCGCGAGCGCGAGCCCCGCGCGGAGTCGTCCGTGTGGCCGCATGCACCTGCGCCCATGCCCGCATCGCCCGTGGACATGGAGAGCCGCGCGTCGTCGCTCCCGCGGCACTGATACCTCACCCCTCTCTGACTCTCTTCCCGCCTCGCCTCGCCTCGTCTCGACCCGGCTATATTCTCCCGCTCCGCCCGGCCGCCTACCGGCCGCGGCGCCCCTGCTCTGTCCATATGCTACCTCCCTTTATTCCCCTTCTCCTCGCGTCCCCCCTTTTGATTGGCTAGCTAGCTCCCCTTCCACGTCTCGACTCGTGTATGTTCGGGCGGGGCCGGCCCGTTTCCATTCCCCCGCTGCCCCGCCCTCTAGTGCCCCGCTGTATGTATCCCCCCGCGCACTGCGCCTACGTGTCTTGTTCGCTTGTTCTGGTGCTGGGCTGAGTGTATATAGTTCTGCTACATCAGTTCGGTGTCGGGCGATATGGATATGCTGGATCAGGTCCCGAGCCGTTTGTAGTCTGCGTGGCGACCGCGCATCGGTCAGTCGTTCCTCCTTTGCTGAGCGAAGCGGTCTGCATCGATACGCGTAGAGCCGTTTGGGCATCGTTCGGGCTGTGTCGCGGATGCCTCGAGCAGTCATACACGCCGGGCTTAGCAGATCTCCTTCCATACCTTACAAGACAAATAATGGTACATTCTGATCAATGACTACCAGCCGAAAATACAACTTGCACTACACAAATTTGCGAAGGTCCTCAAGCAGCTTCCACGTTTCGTCTCGCCTCAAGAGGACCCTGAAGACCTCCTCCGAGCCTACCGTTCGAATTGCCACAGCGTTAGGAAACATCTTCGCTGTTGAACGTCTCTCCACGCCTGTGATCTCGCTGTAAGGTACACTGATCTGTTGACCCGTCAGCGTGGCGATGGTCAAGGATTAAGCGGACCTCACAGTTGTCCCGCCGAAAAGACTCGAGTAGAAGCACACCCGACGCTGAGTGATGTATATGGAACCCTGTGAGAGCAGACGGCGGCCCTGATGTGCACAGCGGTACCCTACCGGGCGCGTAAGCAAATACTACCAACTCTTCTTTACACATCGGTCACTCACATGTGATGAGCCGCTCTTTCGCGGGCGTGTCCGGGAACAGTTTGTGAAAGAGAGCATCATCATGAGCACTGGCACTTGCCAGTGGCCGTATGCGAGTCAAGAAACGTAGATCCTGCTTCGTCAGATGAGGCTCCTCTGCCAGACTGGGTGCGTCTTTTCGCACGCAGAGCTCGCCGAGGCCCCGGTCAACCCAGTCCCTGATCTCGAGGGCGCGGCCCAGCGCCATACGATGCGCAGGGTGATCGGCCAGCAGGCTGTCAAGCTGGGATTCGGCGGTGGTGCGCAGGTTCCCGAGCGGCCATAAGAGTGAGACACGGACGATGGCGACGCACTCTTCGAGCGTGAGGATGACGCTCCCGAGCACCACTCTGTAAAACGTTGAGCTTTTCTGCGAGCCTGGAAGGTACTGGATACATACTTGGTCGAAAGAACCTGGTGCAGTACTTCAAAGTCGCCCTTGCTGATGCCGATCAGGTCGATCGTATCGGATTCCGCTTGGTCTGCAGCATCAATCGCATCCGTCCATTTAGCGGACAGTCGTCCATAGAGAACTTTATCCACAACATAATCAGCATCCTCGACCTAGAAAAACGTCGTTAATCGTGATCCCTTATGGTAGATGAAACAGTCCTGACCACAACGGTGATTGTGCCGCTTGATCGCATGTAGGCGATGATGGAGGGAGTGCGTCCGAGACGCTTGGAGGAGAATGAAGCGGGACTGCGCGAGCGAACGTCATTGTATTCACCGCGAAGCCCAACGCCCTCGTCAAAGCGGACGCCCGATGCAGGCGTACGCGGTGACATGGGCTCGGGCTCCAGTCCAGCAGTCCCACTGAAATCTGGCAACGATGACACGTGTGACCAGGGAGGAGATGCAGGTTCTTCCTCGGGGGCTAGGTCTTGCCAGGTGTCGTTGTTCGAATTCTGGCGCATGGTTTGTTGTGTGAGGCGGAGGGGAGAGGAGGCAGAGTGACGTCGGATTCGAACCCAACATCGGACCCGGGTACTTCGCCGTATACCCCAACTGGCATCAATGATTCACCAGCCCATTTGCCAGCCGATAGATTGGTCATACAGAGATTAAAGGGTACATGCGTCCGCGTCTACCTTGAGTTCCCACTCATAAGCTTCCACCTTCTTCCAACCGTGTGGCCAGTATACAACCTCAACCTCGCCCTGCTCGCCCTCACGTTTGACCCTCATACGCATGAGGGCGCGATAGTTGTCCGAAAGGTCCCAAAAACCGACGGTACTAATGATGATGTCCCCCTCACGTAGTCCGGCTAGGGCTGCACGCGAGGACGAGTCGAGGTTGCGGACTGTCTTGCCTCTGGCGTTGCCTGGGATGGAAAACCCGAGATCGAGAAGGAACTTGTCTACTCTTTGGAGTGTAAAGCATGGGCCATAAGCATCCGGTGCTGGCACAACGAGCTGGGTACCGGACGCCATGACGTCAAAGTCCGCGTGTGCCCGCTCCTCGCCGATTTCACTGGCGATGAGCTTGAGGTATGCGGCCCGATCCCACGTAGCGCCGGGATTCCGCCTAGCACGTAGCAGCGCACGTACCACATCATCGATGGACCGTGTTCCGTTCGAGGCTGAGGCAATCAGAGCGCTGACGGAGGTGAGGTAGACGCAGCCCCGATCATATGGGAGCTTGAGCGCGTCCACGCTAGTCCAGGCGTTCTCGGCGGCGTCTTCAAGGGATATGTGTACGGCAGGCGAGGTGTAATATGCAGTGAATACCGAGTTGATATCCTTGAGGAAAGTCAAAGCCGAGATCTGACCGAACCGGTACGGTAGCCATGCTTGGTAGAAGGTGGCAGCACCTATAGAGTATTCATCTGCTGCTCTATTAGACAGACAGGAAGAGCACACCTTCAATATACCACGCCTCAGCTTCTTCCGGCGCTTCCTCAAGTTGGTTTAGGGACGGCCAGTGGTGGACCATCTCGTGCGACAAGAGCAAAAACAGGGCCTCGTCCGGATTAGGGAAGTCTGCCAGAGTATCCGACCACTCGACCATGAAGCTCCAGGTCATGCCAGTTCCGCCGTATCCGTATTGCGTGCGGCGCATGAAGACTCGGTACGACGCTCCGAACGAGTCGAAGAAAGGCATCATCCGCCGAAACAGTTCTTCGATGCGTTGCGACACGGCATGTGCGTCGAAAAGGTGAGGACGACCGGCCCAGTACACACCAAATCCAGGAGTCTTCTCAGACGTGTAGCTTTGCAGAGGTCCGACAGCATAGTAAGTGGTCGCAATGTCTGAAGCGGGTCCGCTATGGGTGGATGCAGGACCATCGCCAAACGTCCAAACGCCTTTCGTACCCGCTGGCGCGTCCGTAAGGTTCCACTCTACCCGGATGTCGAAAATAGCACCCGGGTCTGATGCGGGAGTTGGGATAAATGTAACGCCGGCGCCGTTGAGCGCACCCTGATCCCGGATGAGATCCACGCGTGGGCCTGCTGGGGTATTTGCCGTGACGTTTCGAGGATAGACAATGAAGTTCAACGTGAAATCGCCCACGGTACCCCGCAACGTGTACCATCGACGCTCGTTCGTCTCCGCTGCATCTTGAAACTTGAGGACGAGACGACCCTGTGCGTCGTGGGCCTCAAGCGTGTCATACCGGTTGCTCGGAACGTTCCCTATAGAGAGCTTCATGTGACATCTCGGGTCTGAGGGTCGAAGAATGGGGTCAAAGTGAGATTTAGAGACGGTGACGGAACGTCTGCGGTGTTGACGTTCAATACTGCTTGAGACGACGATCCAAGTCGGAGGGCCGAAACGGCCACGCCAAGGGAGGCCAGAGAGAGAAATAGCATTATAGGAAAGATCAAGGAGGCTCACGTTCGGGCACGTATCTGTATCTTCCTCCTGCTGCGCCCGCAGCCACTAGACGCCTGCGCGTCTATATTCGTGCTCAAGACATGAAGGTAGCCCTTAGCTTGTCCACTAAACCCCCGCCATAGCTCTACGGTCTTGATCGAAGGGTCCTCGGCGCGTTGTGTGACGACGGAGAATGTCGTGGATGGATGGAGTGAGAGAGTTGGCTCAGACGGGAGGAGCTCCTCTTCCTCGACGTCGACTCTGAGCGTCTCATCCTCATCTCCACTGCAATCGATCTGCACATGGAGACCATGGCATGCATGACATTCTCCTAGGCATATAACGGCGTGATTTCGGTAGTGCAAAGCCGCCGTCTCGCCTTTGGTCTCCCGCGGATCAACTTGGGGGTGAAGCTCGGGATCCCACGCGTGGTCTTTCCCCTCCTTCAGAAGCTCGGGCTCTCTGGGAGGATGATTCGGGACCTGATCGACTGTCTTTTGCAGCTCGGCCCGAGGAGGTCAGCGGGCGACATGCTGATGGCACCGGGCCGGCTGCTCGTTCTCGAAAATATAAGAGGAGACATGGAAGACAAACGACCGGTCAGACGTCCTCGATCCGTCCAGCATGTTCAGTCGGCTTTCCCTCCTTGGGCTTGCTCTCGCGGCGCGGGCCTATGCCGACCAGGTGGTGTACTCTGGAAGCGTCGGTGCACTCTCATCGGGCTGGGAGAACTGGTCATGGAGCTGCAACATCACTTGGTGCGCTTCTCAATGAGTTGCAGATTACACTGTTACTGACCATGTGATTAGGGCCTCGACTAGCGGCCCCGGTGGTGTTCCCAGCGCTTACGTAGAGGCCGGCGTATACGCTGGCTTCTCACTCTATGACGAGAGTAGCTTTGCCAACTATGCTGGTCTCCGCTTCGACATCGCCGGCGCCCAGCCGGATCTCACTCTCGCGATCCAAGCGACGGGCGACAACGCTGCTAGCCCCAACATCCCGTTGTCCTCTTTGAGCACGACTATCACTGCTGCGGGCTGGACCACCGTCACGATCAACTTTGCGAGCCTGCCACCAGCAGGCGCTGCGCTTGCCACCGACGTCTGGAACCGGATTGCCATGCAGGCCGGTGGCAGCGGCACGAAGGTATGTTGCTTGGAAGCCCATACGTGTAACGTCGTTCACGAACCTTGGGTAGTTCTACATCAACAACATCGTGCTGCTCACCGAGATCGTCGTTACCCCGAAGTTCCTTAGCGCGGAGCCGCTTCCCGGTAATGTCGTCGCTGTTACGACCCAGGGCGCTGTCGACTTCTCGAAAGTATCTGTCCAGCTGAACAACCAGGTTAGTAACTGCCTCAGCTTGTCATACCCATAGATACTGACACATCTGCAGATGATCGCTGTTTCGAGCAAGACGAACTACACTCCCTCGGACACACCCTCGCAGACGATCACCTACCTCACTCTTGCGAAGCCCCTTGCTCCGGGCAGCCTCAACATTACGGCTGGCGCCAACTCATACGTGTACACGCTGCCCGCCGTTCAGTACGGCACGATCACCGTCGGCAACAAGAAGCCGATCTCTCAGCTCATCTACGGTGTCAACTTCCCGACGGACGCGAACTACATCAAGACGCTCGGTGTTACGGTTTCTCGGTGGGGTAAGGCATCATCGAATATCCTCACCATATCCTTTCAACTGACCATATCATAGGCGGTAACGCTGTCACGGCGTACAACCCCAACGGCGACTTCACCAACGCCGGCAACGACTGGTACTTCGAGAACCGGGTGGCGAGCCCTGCGTCCGCCGACGACTGGATCGGCTGGACCCGTGGTGCGGGCAGCCAGAGCATGGTCACCATTCCCGCTCTCGACTGGGTCGCCAAGGATGCCACGTCGTCCTCGTACCCTGCCACCGTTTTCCCTGGTCAGTTGGGATTGCCTTGCCATATCCATCGTGCTCGATCTGACTCTTTTATTCGTAGACCAAAAGTCCTTCGACCCGTACAATGCCAACGCTGGCGATGGTCAATTCTCGAACGGCACTGCTATTCCCGCCACGGACCCCACCATCGCGTACACGCCCTGGAACACGTGAGTGGTTCAAGACGAAATAAACGCAGGACTCTATCCTGACCAGAGTCCAGCTCCATGGCGTCGACCTGGCTCAAGGGTCTCGCTAACAAGCCCGATATCGTCACAGTCGACAACGAAATTGAGATCGCATCGAGCACTCACCAGGACATGCACCCTGCTCCTATGGGCTTCGACGAGGAGCTCAGCCGTGTGATCAACACCGCGGTCATGGCCAAGGCAGCTCTTCCCAATGTCAAGGTCGCCGCGCCCTCGACCTGCGCTTGGTGGTTCTGTACGTTTCGCTCGCGCGCCTCCGTACAATTTGCCTGCTTACCAAGTGCGCAGACTGGACGAGCTCCATCGGCTACAGTGAAAACGCTGCACACAACAACATGGACTTCATCCCGTGGTTCCTCCAGCAGATGGCTGCCCACGACAAGAAGGCCGGCAAGCGTTACCTTGACTTGTTCGTCCCTCTTCTCTATCCGTTCGACATCTACTAACCTCAACATCGTAGCCTCGACATTCACTACTACTACGCTCCGGACACGAGCGCCAACGACGCCGCAGCCAAGGCTCTTCGTCTCCGCATGGACCGCTCGCTCTACGGTGCGACCATGTGGTTTGTCTGGACCATCACGCAAGGGCTCACGTGTGCACTTTAACAGACCCCAACTACATTGACGAGTCGTGGATCGGCACGTCTGTGCCTTCGCAGTGGAAGCAGCCGAACCCGAACGCGGTCTGGCTCATCCCGCGCATGCAGCAGCTCATCCAGATCTACTACCCTGGCACGAAGCTGTCCATCTCCGAGTGGGACAGCGGCGCAGAGTCCGACATCACCGGTGGTCTCCTGACGGCAGACGTCCTCGGTATCTACGGCCGCTACGGCGTGGACTCCGCCACGTACTGGTCGACACCGGACCTCATGGGCCCTACCGGTCTCGCATACTGGCTCTACAACGGGTGAGTATCTCCGCGATATCTTCTGCGCGGGCGTGTGGCTGACGACGAAACTAGTAACGGCGTCAACTTCGGTGCCAACTCCGTGCAGGTCAACATGGCCAACACGTCCGAGTCCGTGCTCGGTGTGTACGCGGCCACGACCGACAGCGTCAAGGTCTCGCTCGTCCTCATCAACAAAGATGTCAAGCCGGTTGCGCTCGCCATGTCGAACATCCCGGCGGGCACGTACATCATGAAGCACTTCGGCGGCGCGTCCGGCGTGGCCAAGTGGCAGACGACCGTCAAGTTCTCGTCGTCGACGTCGAACTACATCGTCGTTCCGGCCTACGCTGCGATCTTGTTGAAGGGGCAGTAGGATCTCGTCGTCGTGTGCCATCGTCTGATATATGTACCTTTCTTTCTCTCTCTAGGGTGTAACCAATAGGATGGTCAGTTGTAAAAACAAGTAGTGTCTGAACACGACTGACGCAACCGCCCTCACGAAACCCTGCTCTTTCTCCAGCTCTTTCCGGAATGCACGGCAAGTTGACTTGCGAGGAGCGATACTTTGGTCACAAGCCTGTGGGACAAATGACGTGAGGCACAAGTTAGATAGGCCTACTATATGCAGTGAACGGGATTCATCTGCGAATGACGCGTGAGCAAAAATGACATAAGCAACACGTTCTATGTCCGCGAGGGTCCGATCCGCCTTTGACCCTCTCCCCACTATCCCCACTATCCTGCCAGTATCCCGAGCCTAGCGCGTGTAGCATTGCGAGTCCTGCAGCCATACCATTTCCACTATACTGAAGTCAGTCATGGAAGAACCAGCGATTGTGCCGGCGCCCATCCTACGTCTCCCAGCCGAACTTTTGAGTGCTATTGGCGAGCGGCGCCTGGATTTAGAGGATCCAGTCAGCAGGAGAGGTATTGCCCTTGCTCAACTTGCATCCATATGTGCTTCCCTTCGCGCTTTTTTCGTGGGCACACCCGAACTCTGGGGTGCAGTGGACTTCAGAAAGCAGGATCCTCACTGGATCAAGTTGTATCTAGATCGTGCGAGAGGGTCTGCTCTACAAATGCATACTATCGACGCTTTAGTACTGCACGCGCAAGGGTACACGTTTGAGAGTATAGCCAACGCCGAGTTCCTGCAGATCGAGCTGGACAATAATCTGGAAGATGTCGAGGCATTCTGGGATGACGCTAGCTCGACTGTCATGCCCAACCTCCATTACCTCAAGATACAGTGCATGAGACCAGTCGGCCTAGATATCAATGCTAACTTCTTGGCCCGCGCCATTCACCTCAGGAATCTGAGACTCGAATCAGTCCTCGTTGAGGACCTTCCCGTTCTGCCCTGCCTTGAATTTGTCCATTTCGCTTCAATACATGTTTATGCAGGGACCCTCAACAGATTCCTGATCTCGTCGTCTATGCTAAAAAGCGTGTTTCTCATGAATGTGCAACTGGATCTGAAAAGAAGCCTAGAACCCGCCCATGCTTCAAGGCAGGCCTGCCTGCCACATCTACACACGTTGGAGATTCGTGGGTACCTGGAGCTTACAAGGGTGGTGGCGCTGCTCGGTATGCTGCCAAACCCGTCCACCAAGTTCACGGTCTCTGTGATACCATCTGCAAGGCCGTATCCTGCCGCCGGGGACCGTGCTATCCTCGAACGTGCGAGCGAGTTTCGCCGGTGCGCCCTGCCATCAATACCAAGCACAGCTACGCTGCAGCTGGGCACAGCATCCGGTTGTCGCATATGCGAGATCGAGATTACCGCAGCCAGCTCCGAATTGGGGGGGCCGACATTGCTCTATGAGTACACCGGTCAAGTGGCGCGCTCAGACCCCGTCTTTGCCAAGATTACATCCGTGCGGATTGTTTGCGGAAACGAAAACGACCGGGGGATGGACCTGCAGGTTCTCGACTTCGCCCCGAATGTGGACACCCTCATCGTGCGCGAGCATCTGTACACGCAAGGGGCGCGGACCGAGTCGGCGCGGATACTTGGGCAGTGGGTCCGCGCGCAACGGGCGCAGGGCCGGCCGATGCGATCGATCGACTTCATCGAATGCCGCACAGGGACCGGCCTGCACGCCTTGTTAGAGGATCTGGTGGCTGACGGAACGGATACGATCACACGATGGATTGGAAGGGACTAGTAATGGGCGTGATTAGAGTGCCAGACTTGGACGTCTGGGGGGTAAAGAGCGAAATACAGCGAGATGAAATGGGATCCAACAAGGGGCGGTGATTGAGACTGCAAAAAGCCACGATGCCGAATGAGATCTACCACGCGAACTCGTGAGTGCGAATCGGCAATGGAGTAGGGGGCAACACGGCGAAGAGTGTGTATTACTTACAACCTAGTAGCGACAGTGATGATGATACCTGACCTTCTATGTGTCTGATTGGGGGAGCAGCACCAGAACTGTACAAGGCCATAGTAGAGCGGTCGGCGCAAGGCTGGAAGGCACCCAGCCAGCCAAGGCTGGGCCGCCCAGCCCAAGCAGATAAAAGCGCCCAAAAGCACGAAATCATAAACGCAATCTTTTGTGATGCGCCCTGCAGTGTGTTCACAGCCGATCGAGTCCACTGCCTGTCTTCCGAGATCGGGTCTGCAACGGAGACGCGATCTTCCTGTTCCAGTTTCTGCACCAGGACGTGTGTGCAATGCAGGTCGGCTGCCGAACTGCGCTCCACACTCGTCCTGGTGGGGAACACGAATTCGATGCCAAAGTGACTGTTGGCTGGATTCTAGACGATCTCGAGAAACATAAGAGTTCCACAAAGACGTCTACAAGCACCCAGAAGCATCTTGTAAGCGATGCCTGCAGTCAACATGAAATAGACCTATCGCGGATGAGCCAAAACGATCACCAGGTCATACGAGAGATCAGGAAGCCACCGCTTTCCACAATCTGCTCCATCACTTGCTCAGGCCTCAGATCACTTGCTCAGGCCTCAAAATCTTGTCAGGTTCGCATCGTGATCATGGTGGAGGGAGAAAGAGCAGCTCAGGCTGATCGCAGCGTCGAGCTGATCGTATCCAACCGCCCGCAATGCGTCATGCGTATGGTCCGTGACGGCCGCTGGGAACATCGATGGATGCGCGGACTGATCGTGCGAGCAGATGAGCGGGAAAGGCTCCGAAACGAAAGAGCAAAGAGAGACGCGTCCCGTCACGCGTGACGACACGCGCTCGCCTCTCCCGGATCTCGCACCCATGGCACGGCGCGGCGCGTTCGTGGTGATCGAGGGCCTCGACCGCGCAGGCAAGACGACGCAGTGCGCGCGCCTGCTCGAGCGCGTGCAGCGCGCGGGGGTGGATGCGGTGCTGCTCAAGTTCCCCGGTGCGCCGCGTGCCACCCGCGTGTGTGTGCCATGCGCTGAAGGGCGGCAGACCGGACGACGGCGATCGGGCGCATGATCGACGGCTACCTGCGAAGTGAGACGGAGCTCGACGACCGCGCGGTCCACCTCCTCTTCAGCGCGAACCGCTGGGAGCTCGCGTGCGTAGCGCACATGACCCCGCACGCGGCGCACTGATCGGACACACGCACAGCACGCGCATCGAGGCGCTCCTCGCGGCGGGCACGCTCGTGCTCTGCGACCGGTACGCGTGCTCGGGCGTCGCGTTCACCGCCGCCAAGCCGGGTGCGCCGCCGGTGCGCTGGTGCGCGGCGCCGGACGCGGGGCTCCCCGCGCCGGACCGCACGCTGTTTCTGGAAGTCGCGCCCGAGATCCAGGCGGTGCGCGGCGGATTCGGGGACGAGCGCTACGAGCGCGCGGACCGCCAGGCGCGCGTGCGCGCCGCGTTTGCGGAGCTGCGCCGGCCCGGGTGGGCCGTCGTCGACGCCGGCGCGGAGGCAGACGCGGTCGAGGCCGCGGTGTGGGACGCCGTGAAGGATATTGTGAACGGTGTCGAGGCTGGGCTCGGCCGGCTCTGGGAATCGGACGGATATGCGTATGAGCCAGTGTAGAATATCACGGGGCAAGCTCGGGCCGTGACGTCAGTCACTCCCGCGTTACCGGATCGGCCGTATTTGACCCCAGCGGATCTCCACATCCGTCTCCTCTCCCCTCCCGTCCGCGTGTGCAACAGCCTCCGCACACACCCGTACATGCCGTCGCCGCGCTCGTCGTCGCCCGCGATGAAGAGCTGCCTCAAGTGCGCGACGCCCCCGCGCTCGCCGACAAAGGCGGCGTCGACGCCGCCCGAGCTGGTGCTGGCACCGGCGCAGGACGACGGCCCCCACCGCCCGTTGTTATCCGCGACGGCCTGCAAGCATGTCTCGTTCCGTGAATGTCTCACTGAGAAAGTGTTCATCGCGGACGAGTGGGACCGGACGCCGATGGACCCCGCGAAGAAGCTGTCGTATGCGTGAGT
>LCTX01000169.1:21648-36398 GCA_002233555.1 Limonomyces culmigenus | reverse complement strand
GTCAGCGAGTGTGCGGCCGTCGGCGGACGGCGCGTCGGGGAAGGGCGGCGCGGCGTCGCGCGAGGAGACGGTGCCCAGCTCGCGGTGCGCGAAGCGCCCGCGCGCGGCGCCGTCGGCGTAGAGCGCGCGGAAGGCGAAGCGCGCGCCGGGGTGCCGGAGCTCGAGCGAGGGGGCGCTGAGACGGAGGGTCGTGAGCAGCTCGGAGAGCGTTGCGTCTTTCCTGGGTAAGGGAGGTGAGAATGGTGAGGTGTAGAACGTGGTATAGAGTACCAGGTGTAGAGCGCGTGCTCGTCGGCCGTGGGGAGCGGCCCGTCCTCGAATATGCGCGTCGGGTGGAAGCCGCCGACCTTGACGAACGCGCGGATCAGGAATGGCGCGGTCTGGAAGACAGTTAGTCAGTACTTTGCCTATAGGTATTATACTTGCACATACCTTCTCGCG
Source organism: Limonomyces culmigenus (assembly GCA_002233555.1). Taxonomy (NCBI): domain Eukaryota; kingdom Fungi; phylum Basidiomycota; class Agaricomycetes; order Corticiales; family Corticiaceae; genus Limonomyces; species Limonomyces culmigenus. The sequence goes on along the minus strand of LCTX01000169.1, from coordinate 35,957 downwards.
GTCAGTCCCGGCGGTGACGGGCGATGCGAGGTCCTCGTCCATGGCGTCGACGTCGGTGGCGAAGAGATGCGCGAGCACGTGCGCCGGCGCGTCGTCCGTGTTCGCAGCGCCCACCTGCTCCTCCTCTTCCTTTCTTTCATCTCGCGACACCTTGTTACTCTCCGATGGGAGCAAACCAGTCCCAGAACCGACCCGGCGCTCAGCGGCCCGGCCCACCTCAGCGTGCGTCGACCGGGGTCGGCCGGCGCCCTCCCCCCGGGCAGTCGCGGCGCGCGCCGTCGTCCTCGGCCGGCGGCGGGGACAAGCACCGGCGCCAGCGCTCCGAGCCACCTGTCGCGAACTATCCGTGGCCGTACGCGCCCGATTCGGCGCCGCTGCAGCAGATGTATCCGTACGGGTATCCTGCGCCGCCGCCTCCGCAGATGCAGTATCCTTGTGTGTGCTGGTGCTGTGTGAAGGTGTGGATGGAGGCTGATGCGCACGGGTAGATGCGATGCCGGGGTACGCGCCGATGCCGTATGGGATGCCACCCGGCCAGCAGGCGTACTACCAGCAGCCCCCGCCGCCGCCGCAGCCACCTCCTCAGCAGCAGCAACAGCAGCACCAGTACCAGCATCAAATTCAGCAACGGCAGCAGCAGCAACAGCAGCAACAACAACCTGTGATACCTCCTCCGCCGCAGATGCAATATCAACCCTATCAACAACCCACAACGCAGCCCTACCCTACTGCCGCGCCGCCGCCCGCGCCTGCAACGTACCAGCAACCCGCATACCAGGCCGCGCGGCATACGTTCGAGGCTCCCCCGCCCGCACCCGAGCCCTATCAGCCCGCCCCACAACACCCACCTCCCCGCCCGCCCTCGTCCTCGCCTTCGCCCTCGCCCTCGCCCTCGCCCTCCCCACCTCCGCAGCGCTCCGCCTCTCCACCTTCACCCCAGACGCCCCCCACTCCCCCGCCTCTCCCGGTCCCGCCGCCCGGCACGCACCCCGCGCCCTCCTCAAACTGGTTCCACGCCCTCTCCGACACACACCCCACGCCCACGCCCGCGCCGCCCCCGCACAGCCTGCGCAACCCGCTGCCCGCGCCGCCGCGCGACGTGTACGACAACCCGGCGTACCACGGCCTCTTCTCGTCGCCTTTGCCCGAGCCGCCCGCGGACGCGCGCTTCGCCGTGACGGAGATCCCCGCGTCCGCGCCCGCGCCGAAGAAGGGGAAGGGGCTCTTCGGCGCGCTCGCGCGCGTCGGGAGCCGGCGGCGCAAGGGTAAGGAGCCCGCGCAGCCGCGTTACCCGCCCGTGCCGGTGAAGTGGACGTTCAAGCTGGGCGGCGGGCCGCCGCCGATGCCGTTCACCGACGAGGAGGAGGGTACCCGCTCGTCCGGCTCCTCGCCCGCGTCGGCGCCCGCCCAGCCGCCGTCCGACCATGAACACCCCCAGTATGAGGACGACTACGAGAGCGAGCGCGAGTCGCGACACACGCCGCCGTCCTCGCCGCCCGACGTCCTCCCCACGCCGACGCCGTTCCCGGGCGGCTTCGGCACGGACGCGGACGCGGGGCCGGACGGCCTGCCGAGCGGGTTCGTGCCGACGGGCCCGCCCGTACCCGCGCCGCCGCTCCCGCCGCTGCAGTCGCCCAGGATGGGGTTCTCGCCGCGCGCGCTCGCGTCGCCGCTGCTGACGGCGTCGCCGCTCGTGCTCGGCCTGCAGGCGTTCGACGCGCCCGCGGCGCTGCGCTTCAACCGGCACGTATACCCGCACCTCACGCGCGTCTTCGAGCTCGCGTCGCCGCACGCCGTCTCCGTCGGCGGGCTGGTGTACCCGACGGCCGCGCACCTGCTCGAGTCGCGCAAGTTCCACAGCGCCGCGCTCCGCGAGCGCGTGCGGGGGTGCGGGTCCGTCGACGAGGTCGGCACGTTCGTCGCGGGCGCGGCGGCGTGGGTGCGCGCGGACTGGGAGGACGCGATCTTCGGCGAGCTTGATGATGTGCTTGACCTCAAGCTCGCGCAGCACCGCACCGTCCGCAGCCTCCTCGTTGGCACGCACCCGCACGAGCTCGTGTATGCCGAGCAGGACGAGCCGTTCTGGGGCGCGCGCGATGACGGCGGCGGCGGGAACGAGCTTGGGCATGCGCTCATGCGCGCGCGGGACCGCATACTCGGGCATGCGCCGCCGCTGGGCGTGAAGGAGCAGTAGTGCCTCTCGCTGGGGTCTGCTTTGCATGCACTGGTTCCTCACTGCACATGTTGTGTGTATGTTGATCTCATGGCTTTGATGATCGCATCAGCCCGAACCGATGCAGTGAAACGAATGAGAAGTTCCACGTGACCGCGCGACCTCCGTCTTCCGTACCTTTTGTTACGGCCATGCCTAACTTAGCTTCCGAGTACTCTTTACTTCTTGCCATCATGCTTGGCGATAGCACCCAGCAGTAACAACCTTGTGATTCCGGATGCACTGAGTAGCATACACGGCCGGATGTGATGGCGCGTCCCCGCGATTTGGCCGCGGTTGAGGCCGGTCGTCCAGAGACTGAGAGATATTTGTGTGCGGGATAGGCGAAGCATGATCGAGGTCAGACAGCGCTGCATCCGAGAAGACTCCACTGCCAGGTACGCGAGATCCTGCCTCGGCGGCGAAACGCGTTTGTATTGCCAGGGTCGTTCACGCTGTCGAGCAGATTCGCCGCGCGAGCTGCGCAAGCCTTCTCCCGCCGGTTTCTCATCGGCGCGCGCAGACGAACCGGCGCACACGTGAGCTCGGCGCGCATTCAGTGCCAGCCTGTCCCATCTGCTTCCTCGAGTTGAAAGAGTTGGCCTCGGCGTGGCTGTTCCTCGGTGCTGGATGCGGATGGCGAGAGCTTTTTGCCGGTGCTGGCGGGTATAAGAGCGCAGGGCGGGCAGCGAGGAGAGGTCGTGCAGACCTTCATCCGCATACACCGGCTCCAAGATGCGCTCTGTCATCGCCTCGTTCGCTGGCCTCCTTGTGCTTGTTCAGTCCGCTGCGGCGCTGAACATGTACGACCAGTGTGGTGTATGTCCTACTTGCTGTGTCGCTGTGATATGTCCTGACATTCCTCCAGGGACAAGGCTGGACTGGTGCCAAGAACTGCCCTAACGGTGCTTCTTGCGTAGTTGTGAGCTGAAATATAGTGTGTTCGCCTGCTTAGTGCTGATGAGCTTTTCCAGGTCAACTCTTACTACTCCGTGAGACAAACACCAGAACACATGTGTCTGCTGGTGCTGATGAATGCTATAGCAATGCCAGCCGTCCAAGTCGACCGGCGGCGGTGGAGGCGGCTCGTGCGGCACGACCACCATCTACCAGGTCCAGACCTCGACCGTCGTCGCGACGACGACTGCGTACTCCGTCTCAACCGTGATTGTCACCGTCGACACCACGGAGACCGACACGGTCACGAGCACGATCACAAACACTGTCACCGTGGGCGGCGGGGCCACCACCACGTCCTCAAGCTCTTCGGGGACCGGCACGAGCTCGTCCCCGACCTCGACCGCGACCGGTGTCAGCGGGCTCTCGTGCTCCGGCTCTCTCACGCCGTTCAAGCTCACCGGTGTCTCGTCGTCTGGTGCCGAGTTCGGTACGGCGAACATCCCGGGCACATACAACAAGGATTACACGTTCCCGAACAATGCTTCGCTCGACGTGCGCTTTACATGCTTCGGCACTTGGTCAAGGCACGTACTGAACATGTTTTCTAGTGGTTCTTCAGCAAGGGCATGAACCTCATCCGTCTTCCGTAAGTTTGCTCCGGTAGGAGGAAAGAATGATTGGATGATCCAAACGCTCTTCAGCTTCCTTATGGAGCGCCTCGTCCCGGTGACCAGCGCCGGCCTCGGTGGCGACTACAACCAGACCTACCTCGGCTACATCAAGTCGACAGTTAACCACATCACGAGCCAGGGCAAGTATGTTGCGCTCGACCGTGAGTACTGATCTGGTACCAGACCGACATTACACTGACACCATCACTCAGCGCACAACTACATGCGGTACAACGGCAGCATCATCTCCGACGCCTCTGCTTTCTCTGGCTGTGAGTTCACGTAGCTGTCGACCTCGATTGTTGGCTGACAGCGCGCTGCAGTCTGGTACCTGCTCGCTCGGGAGTTTGCCAGCAACCAGTATGTTATCTTCGACCTCCAGAACGAGCCGTACGGCATCGACGCCGGCACCGTCTTCGAAAACGAGCAGGCTGCCATCTTTGCCATCCGTGCCGCCGGTGCCACCTCCCAGCTCATCATGATGGAGGGCACAAGCTGGACTGGTGCCTGGAGTAAGTTCACTCCAGCTTTATTGAGAATTCTCGTGCTCATTCCTTCCGCAGCCTGGACTACGAGCTCGGGCAACGCCGCTGCGTTCCAGGGCATCCAGGACCCGAACAACAACATCGCGATCGAGATGCACCAGTACCTTGACACCGACGGCTCCGGCACGAACGGCACCTGTGTTTCCTCGACCATCGGCGCCGAGCGTCTCGCCTCGGCGACGCAGTGGCTGCAGCAGAACAACCTCAAGGGCTTCCTCGGCGAGATCGGCGCCGGCAACAACGGTAAGCCCAACTTTCTCTGAGAAGAGTGTCAGATGCTGACCAGCTGGCCATCTCCTCAGATGTCTGCACCCAGGCCGTCTACGGCGCCTTCTGCAGCATGGCTCAGTCTGGCGTTTGGCTTGGGTTTGCCTGGTGGGCTGCCGGCCCGTGGTGGGGGTACGTCGCGCCGACCAATCATTCCGGCATACGACGCTGACACGTCCCTGCAGTTCCTACTTCACGTCGATCGAGCCTGGATCTGGCCCGGATCTTGCGGAGGTCTTCCCGCTCGCCATCCAGCCCTTCATCCCGTCCCACTGAGCGGTGAACGCAAAGCATGCTAGTACTGTATATATGTGTCTTTTCTGTGTCACTTGGGATGATAGGTGTATGTGTTATTATGCATTTGGATGGCAGTTGCGAACAAACGTGCACATGATAACTACAGGCGCACTCAACTAAGCCAAGCTACGAATCCTGCATAGCCTAAATCTGGGACAATCAAAACGCTGCCTGCTGTCATAGCTAAAAGACCGACGGTCTCATCGATCAGCGGAAGGAACGTCCTGATCAGCACACACGCGCTGCCGACCTCCTGCACAGGCTCGCGTCGTCCCAGCGGGCGCTCGTCGAACACGAGACCTGCCAGCTCCACCGGTCGAGGATACTTGTACACCCGCTCCTCCCACTCCGCTGGAGCTTGTCCGGGAAGGTATTCGAGGTCGCATTCGATCTCTTCATGATCCGTGCCGCAGTAGTAGTGGCGCGTGATGACCTCGACGAGGGGCGTGCGAATTGGCGTGGCTCCTGCAGCACGGAGAAGTACGTCGGAAAGCGCGAGACACTCGGCCGCCGTCAACGCGAGCAGTGCGTTGACGTGAGCGGGCTCAAAGTCGAGGATGTAGTACCAGCGCTCATCGCCGTCCACTCCTGGTTCGTTGTTCTCTTGCTCTGGGGTGGGTCTGTGCACAAGGATACGCCTCCCAGCTTGATGTGGGAGAGCCGGATTTTCCGAGAGTTTACACCGCAGAGTGCGCATATGAGCAGGATGATCCCTTGTGTCGACGAAATCCTGATGGTAAGCGGACCCAAGCTGGACATAACAGGACTTTGTTAGGGCTTCTTCCACAGAAGATGAGGAAGCGGCATACCTTGGTTGACAAGAGGAATGTATGGGGAAGTGCGCTCGGGAACCCACGGTCGTGCATCGTGAGGTCGGAGATGGCAGACGAGCCACGCTGCGCGATAGTCATGTTGATCCATTCATAATCTGTGTATATGTCTTCATAGAGCGTGCGGACACTCGTATCATCCGAAGCAATGGGGATGTCCTGAAGCTCCGGCATCGGAGTCAGGGCATCGTAGTCACATCGAGCTGCGAGCACAACGCGTCCGGAGGGCAAGATGTCGAATGAGGCTTCATGCTACGGTATAATGAGTGCCTGCTGTCACGAACGCGCGGAGGACAAACCGGCCGCGTGACATTCACTAGATCCAGCCGGTCGTGTTCCCAATCCCAGACAACGATGATATCGCCGAAGATGCTGCATGCTTTCGGCGGTGGGCGCCAAGAACCTACGCAGACCGCGCGGCGGGGATAGCTGGCAGGACCCACAACAAGTCGCCCGTAGACAGCCACGCCGTTCGCACGCTGCTGGCACAGTACTCGGCCGTCCTTGATATGCACCGGAACACGACCAATCTGCGAGATGATGAGCGCTGGGCCTGTGTGAACATATTAGGTACGCACTCTTCTTTGATCTCCAGCGTCGGGTACTCAGGCTGAGCAGGATCTTCACTGGCAGGTCGCGGGAGAAGGCAGATCATCTCGACTTTCTCCGGTAGAAACGCCACAGACTCGAGCTCCAGAGGGCCGTCTGCTCCGTCACGGTCAACGTCTCTCATGTCTCTATAGAAGATCTGGCTCCCTCCCCCATCAATTGAGTAGGCAATCGCAGCAACGCGGTCGTCCAGAACAGTCTTGTTTCTAGACCCAGCATCGTCCTTATAGGTCGCCGCTGCCTGCGGCGGCCACACGAGTGCCCTAGTACGACGAGGGAGAGTAGAAAGCCACGGGAAGCGAGCCAAAATAGCATCTCCGTCGGTATCAGACATCGGTGAATTTAAGGAGGGTAGATCGGGGCGGACGTTTCCCGTTGGTCACGTCGAACTACTTATATCCTGCACTAGGCCTCGTGGGCGATTAGCGGAAGGCTTCGGAATCAAGGAAGAACCTTCGCCCGACTTGCCTAACCTGGTCAAATGTGTTACGCGAGCCGAAGTAATCCGTGAAGAACGCGTATGAGATGAAGGTGGCGGGACCCGCCGTCCTCCGAGGATGAGCCAGAGCCGTGACGCGATCGTCAAGAACAGTCTTGCTGCTTCATAGCGCGACTGGGGAGAGCAAACATCCACATAAAGCGAGCCAGAATCGTATGTCCGTCCGAGCCGGACATTGATCAGGCGAGAAATGGCATGTCGGCCCACCCTGGGCTAGGTTCTTGTTCTGGGAGATCGACGCCGGTGTTTCGAAGGTAGTGCGGCTGGAGGACTTGCCCTATCCGGAAGTGGTGGATCGGCCTCGAGGGTGAGGAGCGGACATTAAGAAAACGCCACCCAGACTGCTCGAAACTGGATGCGGAGAGGGTCATCGCCGAGGCTGGATCGAAGGAGCGGAGATGAACGAGTCCGTGCACCGCTGTGGGCTTGATCCCGATGAACATTTAAAGGTCTGCGGAGAGCCCGTCAGTTCGTAGCCATGTAGCGATGAGATACGACGCACCCAGCTTCCTGCAGATCCGGCCGAGTAAATTAACTCCGTTTGACCTCCCCCAGAGCCCGTGCCAGATTCAAGTCGACGAGCCGAGCAAGACGGGGAGCGAGCAACGAGGACGGCGGCGCGGGTCTCGCTCGCTTTGCACACCGCCCGAGCGCCCACACGCCTTGTTTGGGCACCGCCAGGCGCAGCGCCTTGTCCTCCATTCCTGTTGTCCCCCGCGCGCGTTGTCCCGTCCGCGCACAATGGAGAGCACGTAATTCCGACGAGCGGCGCGTGCACAGCGCCAGTCAACAACTCAACAAGCGGCCGCATCACCTTCTCACGCGCGTGCCCACCGCGTGGCTCAGTGGCTGGATAAAAGCGCGTCATCGGCCGCTCGTTTATTGTACTCACCACCTCCGCCGCCCTCCGCCCTCCGCCCNNCACCACACACACGTCCCAGCACCTCGCGGGCCCGCCGGGCAGCGCGGACGACTCGATCATCCCGGGCGACGTCGTCGCGCTCCAGCACGGCAGCTTCGGCCGCACCGAGGGCCTCGTCGTCGGCTCGCACATCGACTATGCCGTGCGCTCCCTCCCCTTTCCTACATCTCTTTTTTCTGACACCCGCACAGGGCCGGCAGATCGTCGAGGTCCAGCTCGAGCCGGGCAACGTCTACCACGCCTGGTACCCACAAGTCCAGCGCGTGAAGCGCGTGGTGCACCATCAGCCCCTCCGCGTCGCCGAGCAGGTCGTGCGCGTTGCCGAGCCCGTCCGCGTCGCCGCGCCCGTCCGCCAGCGCACCGTCGAGCGCCACGTCTACTGGTGAACACGCCCCGCCCTGTATCTCTCTTGTTTCCCGCTGTGCTGGGTTGTACTACGTGCGAATGGATTACGTTGCATAAGAATACACTACACGGGCGCAGGCCGCCGCCGCATATGCGCGCTCGGCACCGGCGAGCGCGAACGTTCGAGCGTCGGCGCGAGCACGGGCGGCGGCGCGGGCCCCGCGCTCGGCGGGAGCCGCGCGGGCGGGAAGAACGCGCCCGCGTGCAGCGCCGCGGTCGACGGCGCCGTGCGGCGTGCGGTCACCGAGCGCACGAACCGGGCGGCGGGCGTTGGGGACGCGTGCCGCGTGTCTGGAGCTCTTGTGGTCTCCCGGGTGCTCGAACCGGGTGGAGGGACCGGGAGCGGCGGTGTCGATGCGCGCGACGCAGTGTCCACGTCGGAGGGATGCCTGGACGTATGCGCGTCCGTCGCGCCGCCCGTGCCAAACATACTCGCATGCGGCGTCGACACCCTCGACAGCTCATCCGAAAAGCTCCGCTCCGTCGCGCCGTCCGTCGCCGCCGTCCCGAACATCTTACCCAGCGGCGCCGAATCACTTTGTGACAGGACGCGCGACGTGTGCGCGCCGGTGGCGACGCCCGTGCCGAACATACTGCCGTCCGCCGAAAAGTCGGAGAACCCCGTCGTAGGCCGTGCGGAGGTGCGCGCGCCCGTCGCGGCGGCCGTGTCGACGACGCTGGCCGTCGGGTCTCCGCGCCGGAACGCTCCCCTCTCCGGCTCCGCGAGCGAACTCCCGCGACTGCGCGCACCGGGCCGCTCGGTCTCGCCCGACACGACGCTCTCACTACGCACACCCGCCGACCACGCGTCCGCCCCACTTGACGGAGGCGCACCAGGCGGCGGCGACACGCGCTCGTAAAAGAGCATGAACACCGCGCTCTGCTCGACCAGGACCGCGGCGAGCGGCACGGTGCGCACGTCGTGGTCGCTTGCGCGCAGCCACTCGTCTAGCCCCACGTCCACCTCCGGACGCGCGGGGGCGGGCGGTGCGCGCGGGGCGCGCCGGTACGCGACGTAGTGCCCGAACGCGTGGTCGCCGTAGTGGCACACGACGCTCGCGAGGCTGTACAGCACGCCGTGCGCTGCGCGCGGGGCCATGAAGAAGGGTGTTGCGGTTGGGGTGGTGGAGATGGGGGCCCGTGGGACCGTGCTCAGTTGGCCGGAGGTCGTGTACGGCCCGAGGTCGAGGATCGCCGGGAACGCCACGGGCGCGCGGTTCTTGCTCGCGTACGCGCCGCCGAAGTGCGAGCGGTTCAGGTGCAGTGCCAGCACCGGCGGGGGCTGCCAGACCCGGGAGTCAGTGGGGGTGAGGGGGAGGGGAGGGGAGGGCGCACGCGGGCGATCATGGCCTGCTTCGTCGCGGGCTCGACGACGCGCTCGAGCTTGATCTCGCCGAGGTCGTCCTCGACGCGGCCCTCGTCGAGCATCGCGCGGACGCGGGCCTCGTGTTTCCTAGCTTCCCTCGCACGGCGCTTTTTCGACGCGCTCGGGTTGCTCTCCGCGTCGAGGCGCGCCGCGTCGGCTGCCAGCCGGGCGTGCGTCGCGCGGAGGGCGCAGCGCCGGCACACGCAGTCCGTGAGGAGCTCGAGGCGCGTGTACTCCGCGAGCGCGTCCTCGAGCGCACACGGGCCCGCAGGGAGCGCGAGCGTCCAGCTGTCGAAGCCGAAGTGCATCACCGCCTCGGTGTACCCGCAGCGCACGCACGCGCGCCGGTTCGCCGTGAGGCCGTCGAACACGCTCCGCCGCAGCGCCGCGTCGCCCGCGATGTCGCCGTACAAAGACGGCGGGAGCGCGAAGCCGCGCGAGCGCTGCGCCTCGCGCACCACGCCCGAGGCCTCGGATTTGAGCTGCTCGGCGAGAAGTTGGAAGAGCTCCTGGGCGTCCTGGTGCTGTCGACTGTTCAGCATCGCGTGCCGCCGGTGGCGGGATTCGGCGGCGGCGAGCGCGTCGATGATGCCGTGGGGCCGCAGTGCGAGCTTTTGCGAGCGGGGTGTGTTCAGGTCTGTGTGTGCGTGCGTGGGTCAGCGGGCGGCGCGTGTGGGGAGGGGGAGGACGGACCGAGGAGGAGGGCGCGCAGGGCGTCGACGGCAGGCGTGGGCACGTTCAGGAGCTCGGCGCGCGCCTGGATGGTGTCGAGGTAGGCGGGCAAGTACGAGAGCGACGCGAGTGCCTGCGGTGCATCAGCACACAGCACAGATGCAGGATAACAGAGACTATACCTGTAGTGTAGAGTCCATGAAGCAGTACGTGCCCGAGATGTTGACGAGGCCGGGATAGTGCCCGCTCGGCGCCATCGCGCCGACCTTCTCTGCACGTCACAGTAAGCAGACATCCACACGTAGCATCCAGCATCACACACCAGGTGGGATCGCCTGTGCACCGCCGCCCGCATTCGTATTTGGTGCAGGCGCGCCGGCGCGGCGCTTGCGGAGCTTGCCGCCCTCGCGCGGGGGCGCTGGCGCGGAGAACGGCCAGAACGAGAAGACCATGCGAACAAAAGCCTTGGTGGGGCCAGCAAGAAACAAGACAAATGCGGGGATGCCGACGAGCACGGCGAACGGGGCGAGCTGCGCGGTGAGCGGGTGGGCGAGCAGCGCGCCCAGGACGTCGAGGACCGGCGTCGGCAGCTCCATCACACAGCGGGCAAGCGCGCGGGCCCCGAGCGCGGAAGCAGAGAGCGGAGCGGGGGACACGTGCGCCGACGAGGCCGATTCGGGAACCACCACCTTCTCCGTCATAGATGTGTTTCTTCAAGGACATAACAGTCGTGCTAACGAGACTATGGATTTGCTCTTCTCCATCGCGACTAGGCTCGTCCTCTGTCTCCAGCACCACGCCGTCCGATTGAGGCGACGCAGCCGTGTGGATCTGCGGCAGAGAGCTGCCGAAGTCTGGCTCAGGTGCGGTCCAGGCCTAATTAGGGTGTCATAAGCACGATTGATAGTATAACTCTACACAGTGGTGCATGTCTCTGAGCGCAGGGAGGCCTGTTTGAGGCTCTGGAGTTTTTTTTGGAGATGGTGGCCAAACTGGACATTGGCAGTTCTAGATGCGCGGCCGCAACAGTCCATATGCCGAAGCAGCGATAGCTTGCGGAGCCATCTCCGTCCACACGGACGGCATGAACAGAGACGGCGACTCGCACGCGTTCTCTACGCGCCGTACGTGCATCAAGATGCCGATCTCCGGGTTTTCGACGCGGATCTGCCTGCTGGCCGCGAACAGCGGACCCAGCGTCTCGGCCTCCTCCGCGCTCATCTCCGCCGGCACGAGGTCGACCTCGCACCCGTGCCGGAAACGTGCACGCGCGACCCACTGGAGCATCGTGACGGCCGGGGCGCGCGACCACCGCAACCTGAAGTGCTGCAGCGCGGGCAGCACGAGGGGCGGCATGTCCGCGAACGGGAGCGCGGGGAGCCACAGCTCGAGGACGAGGTGTAGGCGCCGGAGACTCCGCATCTGCGCGATGCGAGCCAGCGCGCCAGTGGGCGCGGAGTCGTCGTCGAGGACGACGGCCAGAGACGTGAGGGCGCCGGCGTCCAAGCACGCGAGGGAGGCGCCTGCGGAGCAGCGCGTCGCGAGGTCGAGCGTGCGCAGGTTGGGCGCCGCCGCGACGAGGCGCTGCAGCTGGGCCCAGAGTTCGCAGGTGTACCACGAGTGCGCCTCGTGGAACGTGATCGAGCGGATGCACCGGCCTAGCTCACCTCGTCCCAAGGTATGTAGCAACGCGGCTATGTCCGTGTTGGGTTGGATCACGAGGTGGCGGATCTGGATGCGCTCGCATACGTCCTCGAGGATGCGTATCAGACGCTGCGGATGCTTGGCAATGACGGGACATACTCTCCACGTGGTGCATACACCCAGATAGTCCGAGAATGACTGGGTGCGTCCGTCATTTCTCGACAATACTTCCAGTATCCGTTGCCAAAGCTCGGGAGGGAGGCAGTTACCCATTGGCGAATACTTCGTGCTGCAGAGGAATGGTGGTACTTATACAGCGCGATCTGAGTAGCCTCGAGCGAGTATTAGCGTGAGGATTAGCATTTTGCCGGGACCCAAGTCAAGATGAGCAGTCTTGAATGCATGACCATGAATGGTCCATGACGGGAGATGACGAAAAGCACGTCCGTGTGCACGGGGCCGAGTGTTGCTAAAGTGGGTGGAGAGACCACATGCGAGCTGCGCTACTTGAGTACGAGGGTCAAGCACGTTTGCTCTTTACGTCAAGCCAGCTCGCCATTCATCTTGCTGTCACCTGAGGGAATGACGAGAGACAGCTAAGATCCGCTCACATGACTGACGAAAGTGAGTGTATTCACCATGACGTCAATTGTGCCCAAACCCGTACCATGGTATATTCAATCACAGGTACCTCCACCATAGCGCTCCGCCCCGGAAGGGAAAAGATGATTCCGAAGAAGAAAAAGTTGATCAAAAGCGGATTCCGTACAAATCATGATCTCTGGCTTCAATCATCAGAGGAGTCAGAGTCTGACTCCCAGTAGATGTAGCTTTCGTAGTCATACTCTGGCCACAGATCCTCGTAGTAAGGATAAGGTGGGTATCCGTCTTGATCTATGACTCCAATCCCCATCTCTCTACCGTCCTTGGAAAGCTCTCGTACGCAGTGCGTGAACGGGCTGTCAGGTCTAGATACTAGATCCGAGACGCTGTGCCACTGAAAACACCCTCGAGCGGTCCGGATGTGTAATCGAGATCCGTGCTAACGGTCATTCCCAGATGCGATGATAACCTGATGAACCTCTTGGAGAAACCGCATATCCTCGTTGTCCTTGCGTACAAAGAGCCTGATGTGCTCCGGGAGCACATGGGATGTGAACAACGACGGAGGTACCGAAACGCCGGGGCCGAAGTCAATGCGCTGGGCATGGTGCATGATACATGACCTCTCGTCGATGTTGATGTTCTCCAGCCGGATGCAGTTGCTGTGGTGGGTTGCGAACAGCGGTTCTAGAGCGTCCCACTCCTCTGCCTTCATGTTATGCGGCACAATGTGGAACTCGCAGTCGTGCTGGAAACGTGCGTTCGGGATCCACTTGAGCATGTTTGCTGCTGGAACACTGCGCTATTTCAGCTTCAGGAACTGTAGTTTTGGTAATAGAAGAGGCGGCAGATCGTCGAAGCAGTGGTCAGGAAACCACACTTCAAACACAAAGTGCAGACTTCGAAGGTTTGGCAGGAGTGATATAGCTTTCAAAATGAGGATAGGGTCTTTCACATCTTGAAGAAATATGGATAAGACCACGAGTGTTGCGGCAGCAGTGCGTGAAACTGTGGACAAGACACTGCCAGGGAGCCCGAAAACGCACTCCGATGCGGCATCAAGTATCTGTAGATTCGAGGCAGCGGACAGAAGCTGATCCAAAAGCAAGATGTACTCCCCGGGAGTCGTATGGTGGTTGGCCTTCATTCCAGAGTCGTTGATGAGGATTGACCGGATGCGTTGCCCAAGATCACGACCACGTTCGCGGGAGGCCTGGATCATCTGCATGAGAGTGGAGATTCATGTTTGGATCGATCATGAGGTCTTCCATTCTCAGGACCTCCAGAATGTCCTACGGTCACTGCATGAGCCGATGCTTGACCATCAGATGTAGCGGCGCACTCACCCTCCACGCATGGCACACTCGCATGTAGTCAGCCAGACGCGCACCATACCAGAAACGGTCAAACCACATCCTCAAGATGACATGCCAGACCTCTGGAGGGAGTGAAGCGAGCATCGATCCTGTCGCTGATCGAGGCGATGGTAAGAGGCAGAGGAAGGTTGTGGCGCGTTTTCTTGGAGCGCCGGGCCACGTGACCATATCACAGCTCTCACACATCTCTCGTTTGCACAGTCAATTGCATTGTCGTACATACACCATTCACCCAAAGAAAATAATCAAAGGAAGCGCGCTCGTTCTTGCCCCCGCCGCTCAGTGCGGGATGAAGGGCTGGATGGCGTCCGGGAAGACCTCGCCGAGAATTGGGCCAGATCCGGGCTCGATCGACGTGAAGTAGGAGCTGCGAGAGCATTTCAGTATTAAGTGCGGGAACATTGGTCGGTGCAACGTACCCCCACCACGGACCGGCAGCCCACCAGCTGAAGCCGAGCCAGACACCGGACCGGGCCATGCTGCAGAAGGCC
>LCTX01000169.1:0-21552 GCA_002233555.1 Limonomyces culmigenus | reverse complement strand
GAACGCAGCGGCGTTGCCCGAGCTCGTAGTCCAGGCTGAAGAAAGTGACCCTCGTCAGTGCCCAAGACGAAGTCGAAGCAAGAGCGATGACTGACTCCATGCACCGGTCCAGCTTGTGCCCTCCATCATGATCATCTGGGAGGTGGCACCGGCGGCACGGATGGCGAAGATCGCGGCCTGCTCGTTGTTGAAGACGACGTCAGCGTCGATGCCGTACGGCTCGTTCTGGAGGTCGAAGATTACGTATTCGTTGTCGGCAAACTCCCGGGCGAGAAGGTACCAGACTGCAAGGCGTCCTCAGCGATGGTCTAAATGACGGGCGGGAACGCAGACTTACAGCCAGAGAATGCGGATGCGTCGGAGATGATGCTGCCATTGTAGCGCATGTAGTTGTGGGCTGAGATACCACGTTAGAAACATGTCGATGTTGACAAGGCGTTGGATGGTACTTACGGTCAAGCCCGACGTACTTGCCCTGGCCAGTAATGTGGGCCACAGTGGACTTGATGTAGCCGAGGTAGGTCTGGTTGTAGTCACCGCCCAGGCCCGCGTCGGTCACGGGGACGAGGCGCTCCATGAGGAACCTGAATGCCAAAATGTCAGTCTCGAGTTGATTGGTGTCAGTAGGTAAAGCTCACGGAAGACGGATGAAGTTCATGCCCTTGCTGAAGAACCACTGGAGAACACGTTTAGTGAAGTCATTCGTCGAACAATCAGAGCGAATGGAGCGTACGTCAAGCGAGTCGTTGTTCGGGAACGTGTAGTCCTTGTTGTATGCGCCCGGGATGTTCGCCGTGCCGAACTCGGCGCCGGATGAGGAGACACCGGTGAGCGTGAACGGCGTGATGGAGCCGGAGCACGAGAGGCCGCTGACGCCCGACGGGGTCGAGGTCGGGGACGATGTTCCCGTTCCCGAGCCGGTGACAGTGACAGTGTCTGTCTCGGTCACCGTAGCGGTCTCGGTCTCAGTGGTGTCGACGGTAACGGTGCTGGTCGAGCCCTGGTAGACGGTGCTGGTCGCGTAGACAGTGGATGTCTGGACCTGGTATACCGTGCTCGTCGCGCACGAGCCTCCGCCGCCGCCACCGTTACTGCTCGGCTGGCATTGCTAAGAGATTGGTCAGTATGTTGAGGATAGGGCCATCCCCTGACTGTCTTACGGAGTAGTACAGGTTTTCCTGATGGAAGGTGTGAGCAAGAAGTATGATATACGCAGTGGTAAATGAACTGACGACAACGCAAGAAGCACCGCTAGGGCAGTTGTTGCCGCCAGTCCAGCCTTGGCCCTGGAAGAGAGTTAGAGCATACTCTAGCGACGTATCACATATAACATACACCGCACTGGTCCCACATGTTCAGCGCCGCAGCGGACTGAACCAGCGCGAGGAGGCCAGCGAAGGAGGCGATGACAGAGCGCATCTTGGAGCCGGAGTATGCGGAGGGAGGTCTGTACAACCTTTCACCGTTGTGCTCCCAACCCTTTTATACACCGCCTGTGCCGGCAAAAAGTCCTCCCTATCCGCATTCTGCACCGAGGAACAGCCAGGACGAGGACGTGTCGCTCGACGCGTCCACATTCATCCACAAGCAGAGAAGAACCGTGAGAGGATGAGAAGACGCGAGCTGAATGGCCCGAACGGCACGGACGCCGTTGCCGAGGGAAGCCGAAGCTCACGTGTGCGCGTTGGGCGCTCTGCGGCCGCGCCGACGAGAAGCCGCCGACGGACGGGGCAGCGCAGCTGCTTTCGGCGAATCTACCGGAGAGTATGCACGGACGCGTCCTTGGTCTCTATATGTCTCTTAGATGAGTGAGATAGTCCGGAGTTTGGTTGAACGCACCGTAGACGCGAGAGGGCAGCGCTACTCAGGAGCTCCGGGTTCGTTTGGGTTGATTATCTTCGGTGATGTTGAGCACGGCCAAATCGCGGGAGTGCGTCCATGTAAATGCCGATATGCGCAGCAGTGTACGATCACCGCACGAGAAAGTGTCCGGTGCGTGCTCGGAACCTCGAGCTACAGCACTCCAGCGACATTTTGTTTGAACGACGGTTCAGGTCATGCGGAGAGCGGCGCGAGCCCGGCGGGCGCGCAGTCTAAGAATAGTTTCTCCAGTTGTTGCCAGGACAGCCTCGGACGAGGCGTGACCAGTGTAGCGGCCTAACGGGGACAAGACTGATGTTTCGACGTTCGAGTTCGCGAAGCGGTGATGGCGGGCAGAAGACAAGAGTAGTGTGGCGCACACTGCTTGCGTGCATGATCACATTATCTTCGATTTTATTATTTGGATATTCGAAAGAAGGCCACTACGGCAGACGTATGTCGTGGCAAGGTTTCCGTCAGCGGTGTGTCGACTTGCTGCTCGAGCGTCGCAGGGCTATCGAGGAGAATCCTACACCTTCCACCCGACCTACGACGATTTTCTCTTCATTGAGAATAGACTACTTTGCCGGCTAAGCCACTCGTTTCCAATGTCTTTGCGAACAGCAAGACGTCAGGTGTACACTTGATGAATGTGATCGACTCTAGAGGATATCCCGCAAGCGTTCGGTCGAGGAGGCATTGGTTCCAGCCCAGCGGCAAGCTGTTCACATCATCAAAGACAACATGCCGTACATGCGGCCATGCCATCTCGGCTGGCACAGGAGACCATGGATGCCACTGGTCACCCACGATGCAGACGGTTTCCACAAACTGGACCATCTCCCCCAAGGCCACTGCTGTAGAATAGTCGGAGCGGCAGAACAGCCGCGGGCGGGTCCCCTCTATATCCTCGACGTATTCCTGGCCAAACTCGACGGAGGCGTTCGAGTTGGCCCCGTAGAGGTTAATTCTTCCCGCGGGAAACGACGCATCGGGCACGGCTTGTGCCCAGAAGCGAAGCATGTACGGCCCAATGACCGCCATGTGTTCCTCAGGCGTAATGCGTGACGAGGCCTCCGATTGCAGGCGGAGACAGAGGCTGGGCACGGGGAGGGCTTGCACGAGCCGGGTCTGATGCAGGTTCGAGGACTCCACGAAGACGTCGCGCAAGTGTGTTAGATCCACGACGCGTGTGCTTCTCCCGGTGTCACGGCACGCGTTGCCCCAGAACGCGACATGGAGCGTCTCCAGCTGGGGCGTGTGCGTGAGCAGCGCGAGGACGAGACGCTTCAGGGCGTTACCCGTGCTGGCTATGCGAAGATCCCGGAGGAGGGGCATCGGCGGAAAGTCCGCGTCGTCTTCCGTGACCTCCAAGTGAAAGAGGTGGAGCGACGTCAGAGATGTCGCGAGGTGTCCCAGGGAGGGAAGAAAGATGCCGCAGCGGCTGTTCAAGTCGCACACGAGCTGCTCAAGCGTATGTGCAGGTGAGGCGAGAAGCCGTTCGAAGATCAAGGTGGGCGGGTCCTCGGGCATAACTTCAGCCGTGTCGTACTTGAGCAGCGATACATGCACTCTTCGCGCTCTTGCGAGATAGCTCGCAAAGAGCGGATCACAAGGCTTGTCGTGAATCCACCACGGCTTTTGCGGTGCAACGATCATATCAAGCGGGCAGTCCTTGGCCCGAGCGACCCACATTTTGGTCAGGTCACTCGGTGGCACGAACGGGTCGCACTCCACGTACCTCCAGAGGAGGGCTGTGTCCAGCGCTACGGCCCGCACGTAGCTACATAGGCTCGTGTATTTGACCCATCGACAATCTATGTCAATCCATGGTGTCTCGACGAAATCGCGTTCGTGCGCGTCCCCGGGGGCGACCTGTGCGAAGAAGAGGATGCGAGAGAGTAGCTCGGGCGCGAGTCCGCAAAGCCGCGAGCTATCCTGGCGGTCGCGGCGGCCCCAGATACCGGCGCATCGGTCCTGCAGGCTTGCATAATTCGGGTTCTCTAGATCTTCTGCGCGCGCAGGATGGAGCTGAATGGCGCCAGTCTGCTCGTCCATATTCGAGGTGGAGGAGAAAAGGAAAGGGACCAAAGGACCCGGGTATGCGTTCACATGATGTACACTGGTGACTATGGTCGAGTGATCATGATGTTATCCAGAGAAGACCCCTTGCTTTAATAACCATGAAGGCCATCATGTTGAGATGCTGGGACATATAAGCCAAACCGTATACTACGTTGATATATCTCCTCCTCGGGTAGAGCCCGAGTCCAAGTATGTCCAGATGACACTGACAAGAGGCACTTCGGAGATGCTTGTGCCTGGATATAGAGGACGAGGAGAAAGAGGGATCGTTTGAAGTAAGGGCTCTACCATTCACAATGTGAAGATCAACATCGACGGTAGCATCCCATGAAAGGTGGCTGACGATGTTCTGACTCTGACAAAGATGAATGAGCCCTCCGTGGTGAGAAAATATTTAACAATAAGATAAACCCGTTCGCCCTCGCGTCATATTGTTGGTAAAGTTCTGTTGTCACACCCGAAAGCCCACAAAACAACTTATGCTGATGCCAAAAGATCAGCGTGAGGATCGCTGACCAAATATGAGGGCGCACCAGGAGGCGCATATCCTTCTCTGCAAAAGGGCCTCAGGCGCACCATAGAAATTGATCTCGTTCTTAGCTTCTGAAGAAACAAGAGACACCATTGGGCGACGCGTGCTTCTTCAAAAGTTAGAAAGAAGAGGGAGATCGTCGCCGGTCGATGAAGCCGTCGATGTCGGTTGATCACCAGACCGCCGCGACATCCATCTGAGCACCCACTGGCTCTCCCGAGAGCTCAGAATTACTGGTTCTGGATATCACGGCCGGAGAGGGGCATAGAGGGGACGACGATGGAAGGAATAGGCAAGAAGCAAAGCGCGATCGGCCGGCCAGCGCATGACGTCACGCGCTCCCCGACGCGCTGACCGAGCGCATCGCGCACTTGCCGCTCTTGCATGCACTCCCGCATACCCGTCGTCTACACCACACACGCCCTCCGCCATGCTACCCGTCGCGCAGTGCGCGGGCTAGCCTCCGCGCCACCCGCGCCCTCGTCCCCTTCACCCCCGGACAAGCGCGCCTCCTCCAAGCTCTTCGCCGACGCCCTACACGAAGAGTCCTCCGCCCCCGCGCCCAAGGGCCCGCCGCGCGGCGCGTTCCTGGGCCCGGACGCGCCGTGGACGGGCGAGGAGCGCGTGCAGGACGCGGTGCTGCGCATGCTCGTGGACAAGCACAAGCCGCTGCGCGGCGAGTTTGTCAGCGCGGACGAGCGCCTGCGCCGGGCGCCGCCGGCCGTCACTCCGCATGCCGATGTTGTGCAGGAGGAGGAGGACCTGGGCGAGGCGGCGCCGCTCACTGCGCACCTCGCGCACGCACGGGTGAAGGCTACAGTCACAACACCCGGCTCGGCATCCTCGACGCCCCCGCCCCCGAGCGGCGCGCTCGCCGACGTCCCGCTCCTCCCCTCGCTGCCAGGCCACCGGCCGTGGCACACGACGTACGTCCCGCCGAAGCACGCCGCGTCCGTCAAGCTCGGGCGCATCGTGCCTCCCTCCTCGCCCTTAAAATTAAAGCCGGGGCCCGACGGCCAGGTGCAGCGCGCAGACGTGCAGAAGCTCCGGCGGCGGATGCAGGCCGTGCGCCTGACGAGTGCGCGCGAGGGCACGCTCGACTATAAACTTGGGCTCCGGCGCGGCGCGGGCCTCCCTACTGGTGGACGAGGGGGGCCTCCGTCTCTGAGGGCGTGGAACAGTCTCGTGGAAGAACGGATCGACCAGGCGCGGCGCGACGGCAAGTTCGCGGTCGTGGCGGGCCGCGGCGCCCCGCTCGCGCGCGCCCCGGGCGAGGGCAACCCGTTCATCGCGCGCGAGGAGTTCCTCATGAACCGGATCGTCCAGCGCCAGGGCGCCGCGCCGCCGTGGGTCGAGGTCCAGGGCGGTCCGTCCGCCCTCCCTCCCTCGCAAGCGGATGTATGCTGATGAATGGCGCGACAGAGCTGGAGGGCGCGCTGACCGCGTTCCGGAGCACGCTCCGCGCGAGCTGGGCGCGCCAGGCGCTGCGCGGCCTCACGCGCGACACGCCGGCGAGTGAACTCGCGCTCGTTGCGGCGCGGATGACGAGCGAGCACGCGGCGAGGCTCAGGGATGAGGGCTGGGTCGCGCGCGAGGCGGGCTACCACGCGCGGGCGGTGGGCGAGCTCAATGCGCTCGTAAGGAAGTATAACGGGCTCGCGCCCGCGGCGGTCCGGCGCGGGTATTATTCTGTGCCGGCAGAGCTTGCGCGCGCGTATGAGGGTGCGGCGGAGGAGGTGCTTGGGGGGTTGAGGGAGAGGGCTGCGGGCAGGGAGGGAGGGGGTGGAAGGGGAGAGGGCGAGGAGGACGGGGAGGGGAAGGTCAGGGCGTGGGAGGGCGCGCATGTGGGTATGCCGAGTTTGGGTGAGATGTGGAGGGGGTGGTGGAGCGGGTTGTTTAGGAAGTAGAGAGGGGCGATGTGTAGGCTGGCAAGTGCACTATGACTGTCGACTGCGAGAACGCTGGCAAATCCTGGGACTTGCATTTGGACTACTACTCCATGTTCATGCAGTGATCGAGATCTATGCAGACGTCGCGTCAGCCAGTACCCACGCACAAGGGGAGCCTGACCTCTATGTGTTATATGACATCTTGATGTGCTCGAAGACTGTGTTATATGCCATCTTGATGTGCTTCAAAACTTGAATCACAGCCAGATGGCATGTAATGCATGGAGCTCAGGCTGCGACGATCGACGAGTGGAAGCAAGAGAGGGAACGCAGGTCGCGTGCTCTTGACGCCGGCCTCGAGGTCGGAAGAGCTGTTGGGCGTTATCTCGTGCTCGGATAGATAAAGCAAGGATGGCCACCATCATCAGCGCGCCCGTCTTCTGCCAGGACCCGCCCAAAGCGGACACTTAGGCCATGTCCCGCCAGCCCGCGCCGGAGAACCCCGTGCTCGCCGCGGAGCCCGCCGCCCTCCCGCGCGCCGCCGTCGACGACACAGCCGACTATGAGGAGCCGGTGGTGACTCGCAAGGAGCTCTGGTCGTACTACCGTGCGTGCTCTCTGCAGCCCGAGGGACCGGGCTCATAGGGGCCCGGATAGTGTACTACAACGGCGACAACGGCGTCGGGCCCAATGGCTTCTCCATGACGCTCTTCCAGTCGCTCGCGAACCAGGCGGGCTGGGACCCCGTCGCGGGCCGCGGCAGCTCGTGCTCGGCGCCCGACGCGTCGGGCCAGTGCGTGCTGCCGTGGGGCGGGGGCACGAAGAGCGTCAGCTCGATCGTGCTCGTCGCGAACGGCGTCAGCTTCGCGGTGAGAGCTGCGCTGCGGACGGTGTGAGGGGGCGGAGCTGATGAGGGCCGTAGGTGATGACGGTCATCTTTACCACCATTGGCTCGGCGGCGGACTATGGCGGCTGGGGCCGCTATGTTCTGCTATTCTTCACGGTCGTGTGCTGGGTTGCGCAGTACTCGTCTATGGTACTTACAAGTCCGTACCAACTCTCTTTGCCGATGAAACTCTCGTTGATGCTTCCGCAGAGCCGTCTCGCTGGGGTGCCGCCATGGCTTTGTACATGATCGGCTTCATCACATACGGCGCCACCCTCGTCTTCTACGCCGCCGCCTTTCCCCGTCTCGCCCGCAACACCGCGTTCGTTCCCTCCCCACAATCCTCCCCGCCCCATCGGACTGAAAATGCCCGCAGACACTCTCGCGCGCTCCGCGAAAAGTATGAGGCGGGCGAGATGCCGCTCGAGGAGTACGAGCGCGAGGAGTCGCTGGAAAAGAACCGGATCAGCAACATCAGCACCGTGCACTCGAACGTCGGCTACATCGCGACGCTCGGCCTGAACCTGACGCTCCTGCTGCCGGCGAAGAGTGCGGCGAACCCGCTCGTGGACAACTACGTGCTCGTGCTCGTGAACAGCTACTGGGTGCTCACCGGCGTGTGGTGGTGTGCGTCTGTCGCCTGCCCCCGCCGTTCGTACGCTGACTGACCGCGCTTGTGCCGCAGTCGTGTTCCAGCAGCCGCGCCCCGGCCCGCGGCTCCCGCCCGGCGAGCGCTACCTGACGGTCGGCTGGAAGCAGATCGCGCTCGCGGCGCGGCAGTGGCGGCGGCTCCCGCACACGTTCCTCTACCTCCTCGCGTTCTTCCTGCTCTCCGACGGGCTCAACACGACCGGGACGCTCGTGTCGATCTGCCAGAACGACAAGTTCGAGTTCTCGTTCCTGTACAACACGTACCTCGGGCTCTCGCAGGCCGTCACGAGCACCGCGTCGACGCTCGGGTTCTGGTACGTCCAGCGGCACTGGAAGATCCCGACGAAGCGCATGTTTGTGGTTACGAACGTCGTCACGATCCTCATCCCGTTCTGGGGCATGCTCGGGATCTGGAGCAGCAAGATCGGCTTTCACAACGTCTGGGAGTTCTGGTATGCGCCGCTTGATTCCGCCTGCGTGCCTGGACCTCTGTGGCTGACCGCCGCCGCAGGGCATACAACGTCGTGTTCGGCATCTTCCAGGCGCCGTACTACGCCTTCTCGCAGACGATGATGGCCGAGCTCGCGCCGCCCGGGTTCGACAACATGTTCTTCGGCCTCTTCGGGCTCTCGAACCGTGCGTCGAGCATGATCGGCCCGAACGTCATCCAGGCAATCATCGACCGCTCGGGGAGCAACTGGATGGGCTTCCCGTTCCTGTTTGCGCTCTGCGCGGCCGCAAGCATCGTCATCTGGTTCTATGTGGACGTCGAGAAGGGCAGGCGGGACGCCGTGCGCTGGGCGGAGGAGAACCGTGGGCAACTGTACGTGGATGGAGGATATGCGGAGGAGAGCGATGGGAAGAAGGATTAGGCCTTCATGAGACACGGCATTCTGCGTCACACAGCACCGTATTGTACAGTAGTTCTGACTTGGTTTACACTTGGTAACCTACTTGGGTCAAGCACACTTCATCGCAACGTGTCCCACGGCTAAAGCTATGGGTACAGATACCATCGGTCAGACTCCCTCCCGCATCTTGTTCAAGTATTGTACCGGGGACGTGTTGAATTTGTCCTTTTCTCGGGCCTCGATGTTCTTCAGAAGAGCCTTGTACTCTCCGGCCTCATGGCCGCGGCTCAGCTCCAGTTTCGCCGCGCCCAACATGATCTTGATCGAGTCCCAGGCATTCTCGCCGGCGTTCTGGAAGTGTTCGCGAACCCACTCCTCATACTTTTCGGCCCAGTTCATCTGCACGTCATTGCGGAGATCTATGATAGCTTTAGTCGGGCTGCTCGCGATGGCCTCGTCAAGTGTCTTGCTGCCGAATGATCAGCACATGTGTGGGAGGTACAAGCGTGGAACGTACTAGAACTCTAGCATCCGCTTGTGTACCCTGTTGAAGATGGTGGCAACCTCGTCCGTCCCTAAGTATTCGAGCACAAGCTGGATCCCGGCTGCACGTCGGAGGTTGGCATTGTAGCCAGACTGTGGGTGCAAGTTCTTGCCGGCCATGATCTGTTACACATCCTCGTCATCAAGAACCCAAACGTCAAGTATTTGCACAGGAACGCACAGAAGCTTTGAGCCCGTTCAAGTTGGCGTTCAAGTACACCATCTCGTTCGGTGTGCGCTTGTCGCCGGATAGCTGTTCTGCCACCACAGCGAGCGGGGTCTTCTTGCCATTGGTGGATGCGGCGTCAAAGAACTTGGTCTGCCACCACTGCCTCTTCGGGGCAAAGAGGGGGGCAAGGATGTCGCATTTGTCGGCCGTACCTGTGTACTGTTGAAAGTCCTTTTGAGCGATACGCCAGTCAATGAAGATGTAGATCTGAGGGTGTGTTAGCCCACAATCGATACAGACACTAAAGCACATACCAGCTGTTTCTCGTAGATATGCTCGGCTGTGGGATAATATCATTCTCGAGGTGTCAAGAGAAGTGAAGGGAAGTGCTGCACTTGCAAACGCTGATTGGGTAGGGGCAACTTTGCCGTTCAAAAGATCGAAGCTGTACTTAGGGCATACGCGTGAGATCTTGTAGTCGTAATTTGTCCAGGGTTTGTTTTTCGACTTTGAACTCCAGGGCGTGTAGGTTGGCGATTTGGCCTCCGCGCCGCAGAGCTTTACCTCGTGCACCTCATTCGTCTCGTCTTCCAAGCCATGACCGGCCATCAGTTCGCGGAGGTCATCGAACTTGTCGCCGCGAGGCACACCGGTCTTGCTCAGATCATAATCTGGGAAGAGGCCCCGTTCGAACTCCTCCTTCCGTAGGATCCACCTCGATCTCTTGGCAACCGATGCAGATGTCGCAGGCCGGTGACTCGGTAGGTGCGGGTGGTGGTGGCGACGGCGGCGGCGGGGGCGTCGAGACAGGCATGCTGAGGGTCATTGAGGTGGTCACAGTTGTTGTCGACGTTCGAAGCTCTATGCCGGGGCCGCGGGCTCTCGACCGCTCAGACTCCAGCTCCTCTTTTCTCATAGCCTTCTTCGCGATGATCGCGCCAGCAACTGCCACTCCCAAGTTCCTGACGCCGCGGCCAAGCGACGAGAAGAATCCGGGTCCGGCGTCGACATGGGACGCGAAGAGGAGACTGAGGGTGAGGATCTTGTAGAGTCCGGAGGGCCGCATCGTGAAGGACGTGCGTGTTGGCTATTTTATGCACAGATCAGGCCACCTCAGAGTGTGCGGTGTTGCGCGAGAGATAAAGCGGGGCGGGCACAGAGATCACAGCGGCATAGGCGCCAAGTTATTTGTGCCTGCAAACATGTCAAGTTGTTTGCGCCCTACAAACATATCAATGATCTGAACTCCGGGCCTGTCGGAGCATCGGGATATTCGGTGAGTGGCCAAGTGTGCTTGTGAAGGTTCGCCAGCGGATCTGGATAGATGTCTTTGGCAGTGAACGCGGGGTATAGATAGGACAGTTTAGGTTTTACAGACGCACCCGAGCCTGCAGGAACGATACACATTCTCTCACTCGACTTTCCTTCGCTTGGCCCCGCTCTCACCGCCGTCCTCTTCCTCCTCACTCTCCTGCACCATCTTCGTGCTCTTGACCGCTTTCCGTCGGCCCCGCGCCGCCGGACGCGCAGACGCAGCTCGCGATGCAGGCTTGGAGCTAGCAGCGGCGGCGGCGGCGGCGGCGGCGGCGGCGGCGAGTGGTGGTGGCGGGCCAGGCGTGCGCGCGCGCGAGCGGCTCCGGCTGCGCGCGCGCGTATTCAGCGCCGGCGCCTCCTCTTCGTCGGGCGGCGGTGCGGCTGCAGACTTGCGGGGGCGCCCGCGGACGCGCTTCGCGGGCGTCGTGGGTGCGGGCTCGTCGTCGGGGAGCGGCGGGGGCGTCGGGAGGCGCGCGGCGCTCTTCCGGGCGCGGGTCGGTCGGCCGCGCTTGCGCGTGGTCGTCGACGTCTCGGAGGGGCTGGACGAGCCCGCGGACGGCGGCGGCGCGGGCCGGAAGCACCGCTTGCGCGCGCACGAGACGAGGCGGTCGTTCGCGGGCGTCGCATCCGCGCGGAAGCGCGCGCGCTTCACGTCCGTCTGCACCCGTGTTAGCAGTACGGCTCGCGAACAAAAGGGCGGGCGGACCGTGTGCGCGCCCTCGTAGCACCAGCCGTCGGGCGGGCCCTGGTCGCCGTCGCCCTCGACGGTGCGCGCGCAGCAGCCGTAGCGCGTCTCGAACGTCGCGCCGCCGCGGCGCGCGAGCCCGATGCGCTCGACC
Organism: Limonomyces culmigenus; assembly: GCA_002233555.1. NCBI lineage: Eukaryota > Fungi > Basidiomycota > Agaricomycetes > Corticiales > Corticiaceae > Limonomyces > Limonomyces culmigenus. Next base: position 9,933 of record LCTX01000169.1, on the reverse strand, counting down.
TCGGCGCTCTCGTCGTCGTGCGCGACCCGGCACGCGCGCTCGCCGTTCTCGACGTCCGTGTAGGCGCCGTGGCAGCGCACGCAGTGCAGGACCGGCGGCGGCGTCAGGAGCGCGAAGAAGGACGCGAGCGTGTGAAGGATGTCTTGGGGGGCGTTGGGGAGGTGCGAGAGCGTGTAGTCGTGCAGCGTTTGCGCGGGCACGGAGCGGATGAGCGAGGGGAGGTCTTCAGGCAGAAGTGCGTCCGAGATCGCCACCAACGGCTCGGACGCGAGCGCCGGTGGAGACTCGAGTATGCTGCCGGGCTCTGGCGCCTGCGCGGGTGGTGCAGACTCCGGCGCAGGCGGCACAACGTCGGCCATAGGCGCGTCCGCGTCGGGCGTGTGCGCCGGCTCCGGCGCCTTCTTCAGCGAGAACAGGCCAAACATGGGGGGGATCAGATGTATGTGACAGATAGATCAAGAGCAAAGGAGTGGCTGGCGGCGGAGGATGCACATGCCTCGTGTGAGGAGGTTAAGAGAGGCGCGATGGACCCGCGTCTGAATCTTCTCGGACTCAGACGAGACTCGGCCAAGTCATGACTGTGTGCAGACTCATGAACGACGCATCCCTGCAAAGCACAGCTCAATAGCGCATCGGGTGTTATTTCTGCTACACATACGAGATGCGCAACAGCCCCCTCCCCCACGCATGCGGCATGACATACGCATACATCTGCTTATCCGCCCCCACATCACCCTCCTCAGTGCCGCCACTAGTACTGCGCTCGCAGCGCAGGCCCACCACCCGCAAGCCCGGCGCGCCCGCCAGCTGCTGATCGACCGCCGCGAGCGCCGGCACCCAGTTATTCGCGTCCCACTGCGCCAGCGGCGCCTGCACATGCAGCTTCTCCAGCGCGGGTAGCGCGGAAAGCACGCTGAGCATCAGCTGCCCGGTGGCGTCGCCGAGCCCGGTGAAGTAGAGAGCTTTAAGTTGCGTGAGGTGCGCGAGGCTCAGATCGCTGATCTGCGCGCCTGCAGCGCCTCGTCAGTGCAGGATCACATACATGCGGTGAACACATACCCTCTTGAAGCACCGCCCACCCGAGGGCGTGCATATCCACATGCAGGCTGCCCAGCCCCGTACACGAGCGCACGAACGCGCCGACAGCCGCGACATCCACGCCCGACGCCGGCGCAGCGACGAGCGTCTTTACCGTCCTTGGCGCCTCGCCCCGCCGGAGCCACCTCACGACCTCGGGCATGCCGCCCGTCCGGCTGATCTTCAGTACCTCGAGCCTCCCACAGTGCGCGAGGCTCGCGCCGGCGTCCCCGCGGAGCCGGAGCTCGACCGCAATGTCCAGGCTCCTCAGCGACGCGTGGAGCGGCGCCAGCAGCGCCTCCAGATCCGCAAAAGTCCGAAACGTGCAGAATGCAAGGCGGAGCGTGTGCAGGTGCATATGCGCCGTCGCGGCGCGGAGCCAGCCCGCGTCCGCGCAGCCCGCGTGGCGCACATCCAGGCACCTCACCAGCGCGCAGAGCGCGAGATTGCGCTCAAGGACCTCCAAGAATCGCTCCGTTTTGTGCCGCTGCGCGCTGTCCTCGCAGCTCAGAGTGATGTGCCGGAAGAGCCGCGCTTGCGCGGGCGCGCGCCATGCGCGGCAGAGGAGTGCGACGGCGCACACATAGGGCTCGCTCGAGACGAGGTAGCTCACTATTTCTTCCTGGATATCGCGCGAGCACTTTTGCATGCGAGGATGGTCAGGGGCACGCGCGCAGTAGAAATGTGGTGGTTCGGGAGAAGAGAGCAGAAAACACGTGATCGCGTGGCTCGACACGATTAGAGGGCATTACAGATAGAGCAGCTCTTTTCGGGAATAGGTCTACAGACGCGACGCAGGCTCGAGCTCGCCGAGCAGGAGCGTCGCGTCCTTGCTTCCGGTCAAGACTGCGCACCATGATCAGCCGCACGTCTCGCCGAAGCAAAGACATGGACTCACTGATCGGCTCCGTCGGATGAAAGTCCACCGCGGTGACCGTGCCCTTGTGTCCCGGAAGCTACGACACAGCCGTCCTCAGTAGACGGCTTCCATTGATACTGAGATCCACCGACCTTGTACAGCACCTTCCCGCTGTCGACGTCCCACACGGTGACGGTGCGGTCCGCGCCGCCGAGGGCGACGCGCCGGCCGCCGTCATCGCGGCTCCACGCGCCGCGGAGGAGCGTGCTCTCGAAACCAGCAGGCGCGCCGCCGAGCGCACGGTGCACGCGCCCGCCCTGCGCGGGCGCGAACGGGCGGATATCGTGCACGAGCGTCGTGCTCGAAAGCGAGGGCGCAAGCAGAAAGTTCCCGTTCGGGCTGACGGCGAGGCTCGTCGGCGTGTCATTGTGGCCCTCGAGCGCATACACCTCCTTCTGCGCGCGGAGGTCGAAGACGTGCACGGCGTTGTCGAGCGCGCCCGCGAAGAGCTGCGTGCCGTCCTGTCCGAACGCGACAGCCGTGGCGGGGCAGCCGAGCGCGAGCGCCGCGACGGGCTCGCGGCAGCCCTCGGCGCCGCCCTCCCACACGCGCACGAAGCCGTCGTCGCCCGCGCTCGCGAGCAGCTCGACGCCCGCGCCCGCGGCGAGCGTGCGGTCGAGCGCGTTGACGACGCCCCGGTGCGCGCGCAGCCGGCGCACGCGCGCGCCCGTCGTCGTGTCCGTGAGCCCGAGGGTGTGGTCCGCGCTCGCGGTGTACAGGAGCGGGTGAGCGAGCGACCAGTGCACGTCCAGGATCGGCGCCTTGTGCAGGGCGGCAAGGAGCGCGTAGTTCGTGTTCGGCGGGTACGTCCGCCACAGCGCTGGTACGCACGCGTGTCAGACAGAGGCGCGCAGAGGGGGAAAATTACGGCACGTACACACGCTCCGGTCGGCCGAGCACGCAGCGATGTTCTGGCCGGAAGGGTCAAACCTGCAGCTCATGATTTCTGCCTAGAACGCCGTTCGCGTCAGCCTGTCTCGCACTGTGCGCATATACGCTCGCAACGCACGCCATGTGCGCCCGCGAGGCTGACGATGGGCGCGTCGAGGCCGCTCGTGCGCTGGACGGTGCGCATGAGCGCCTTGTCGCGCTCGTTGTTCGAGCCCGAGATCGCAATCTGCGTCTGCGTCTGCGCCGGCGAGTCCCTCTCGGACCGCACGCGCTTCATCAGCGCGCCGCCCGGCGGCGAGGCCCCGCGTTTCGACATGGCCGGCGGGGAGGTGAGGGAGTGTGGACGCGAAAGGCGAGGGAAACAGGCGCTCGTGTCTCCTGCCGCAGACTCTCACCAGCAAAGTCTCCAGAACATGATTCTACTTGAGCAGCACACAACCACCCCCTCACCCACACACACACTCACGCCTCGTCATGGGACGTCGTCCTCTCCAAGCCCGCATGACCTGCTCGCATACGCGACACCCTCGCCGGGTGACCTCGCGGCCCGCCCTGAACCTTGCATAGCGTCTCCGCCCACCGCCGACCATTGTCTTCCCTTTCTTGAGCGTTCCCCAGCTGCCGGCTGCCGAGGTTGCCTACGGCTTTCAGGACGTTACCGACCGGGCCCTTCCTGCCAGCGCGCCGCCACTACTCGAACCTTACCCTCTATACTTCCGCTATTGTCCCTCTATAGCTGCATACAGCACCCCCTTTGTCCTCGCCGCGGAACTTTTCTCGCCGTCCCGACTGCCCGATTATCTTGATCACAGGCCCCTCTGTTCGCCCGATTGACGCAAGGCACTCGACCTGAGTGGTCCATGTACAGCAGGCCTTCAAAATGAGGCGCAGAACCATCAAATTTACCTGGACCACTTGACGTCGCGTCCACAACGGGCCGCCATCGGGCGGCAGCGCAGAGTGGCAACTCCGCCGTTACCCTTTTCCTCCCCGCGGCTTCTCTGCTGCGCTGGCTTTTGTCGCGTTTTGTGAGGTCAATTTCTGTCACGCATCGGTTCTTCTATGATCGATCACCTTCTTGGGCAAGCAGACCGACAAAGAGAAACAAGAGTAATGGACCACGCGGCTTGTTGTAAGGACGGTCACGCTACCGAGGAGGGCGGGCGACGGCCCGCGTTTCGGGCCCTTTGTCCGCATTAGGCTTGTGGCCTGACAGCGCGCTGCCTGGGCCCTCCACGAAGAAGCACGAGCAGCGGCGATTAAATGCGCCCATGTCCACCCTCGGTGGCCTCACCACCCCGCACTCCTCTCCTTCCCACACCTGCCACGGTGAGTCACTCTCCGTCGTCTCACATCGTCTGCGAGCACCAGTCTCACCCCCACCCACAGATGGTCCCGCTCCCCGAGTCCGAGGTCTCGCCCGCAACGCCCCCGTCCCACACGGACTGCGGCACGAGCTCCCCGAGGCGTCCATCTGCCCGATGGTCTCGTCCGCGGAGCTCATCGGCGCACCGGCGAATGCCTCCTCCGTCCTCGACCTCTCTCTCTCCATGTCGGCCTTCTCGATCAGCTCCGTCCCGTACTCGATGGTGCCGCACGCGGTGTTGCCGCACGTGTACTCGCCGTCCTCCGCGAGCATGGACCCCTCCTCCTCTGCGCCGGCGTCCTATGCGAACTTGCCTCCGCCGCGCGGCGAGTTCGTCACCTTCCCCTCGCCGCTCAACGAGATGATGCACATCCCCACCTGGACCGCCGCCGAGGTCCAGGCCGGACGCCGCCTGGTGCAGTTCACCGTCAGCCGCGGCTACGGCGAGCGGCGCACGGTGACCTGCCGCGCCATCCGCCCGGACGAGTACGTCCCCGCCGAGCTCGTCGACACGGTCTCGTGCGTGGCCCGGCCCGACGGCGGCTTCGTTATCACGTCGCTTGACCTTCTCCAACTCGCTGGTCTCCTGTACGACTACCGCCCGGAGGCGGAGGAGAAGAACCGCCTGCGCCGGCACCTCGAGCGCTTCGACCCCCAGACGATTGGCGAGCACCGCCAGGAGTCGGTGCTCTACGCGCGCATCGCTAGCTTCAATGAGCCGAGGCCTCTCACGATTGTCAAGGATATCAAGGTCTTCGACTGGGCCCGGCTCGAGGACGCGATAGAGGCCATGGTGGCGAAGCGGGTAGGCAGTCCGCCATCATCCTTGCCTGAACGTGAGCTGATCACGTTTGCTTGTAGGTCAACTACGACAACTACATCCCTTGAGTGTATTGAACTTGGCCACGCTCTCTATATTCATCATCACGCTCGTTGTTTGCTATGGTGCTCACTCCATGCTAAACTGGTCTTCATATGTCTTCGTCTCTTTCTCTGGTCCAGGATGTACGATAAGCTATGTCACGATGTACTATTTGAAACGCCAGTGTCTCCCGCGCGGACTCACAGCAGCAGAAAGTCTCCAGAAAATAATGATACTCGAGCAACATACAACCACGCCCCCACGCGGCCCAGGTCTCGTCATGGAACATCGTCCACATGAAACTCACACGGCCTACTCCCATACGCGACGCCCTCGCCGGGTACGATCCTCCTGACCTCCAGGACCTCGCGTCCCGCGCGCCTCACGCGCACACGCACGCACGGCGCGCCGCCCGCGTCGGTCGAGTGCAGGTGCCCGCACACGCCGCGGCCGGGCCGGTGCGGCGCGAGCTCGTCGTCGTCGGGCGCGCCGGGCTCCGCGAGGAAGCGGTGGCGCAGCGCGAGGCGCGGGCCGATCCGCTTCGTGCTCTCCGGGTCGAGGAGCTGCTCCGCGAGCTCGAGCGCCGCGAGCACGTCCGCACGGTGCTCGGAGTCGGAGGGCGCGGGCGAGTGCGAGAGGCGCGAGGAGCTCGCGAGCGGGGAGGAGGACGTCGGGGGATGCGTGCCGCTCCGCCGGGGCTGAGTGTTGTAGGGGTAGTAGCGCGGGTCGGCGGGCTGCGGCGTGTATAGGTTTGGGTTTTGTCGCTCGACAAACTCCTTCCAGGTGATTCCGTCCTTGGATATGCTCGGTAGGTTCGAGGTGAAGGTCCGACCTGAAGCACGCCATCAGACGATGCATCGAAAACAAACCGAGGGGGTACCTACTGTGTAATGTTGCCGCCTTCTCCATCTTCGTCTTCCCAACCACGCATGCAATCTCGACCAGCGCCTCCATGTCGTCGTTTGACTGAAACAGCGGAAACTTGCCGGTGAGGAAGAAGAGCAGGATCGTCCCGGCGGCCCACATGTCCACCGCTGCGCACTAGTTAGTGACGGCCTTCAGGTCAAAAACGCCGACTGACCGCCGCACTGCAGACCACACTTGAACAGCACCTCGGGTGCACGGAAGCCTCGTGTACCTGCACGGTTCGCCTTCGAATGTGGTCTGCACGCAAGTGAGCATACAGAGACCGACAGCCATCTTGGTCACGCACCGCAAGTCGTTCTCGGGGTAGCCGACCCGGTCAGACGCCCACCCCGAGCGGATGCGCGCGTCCCGCTGCATCTTCTTGATGTGCTCGATCTCCTGCGCGGCAAACTTGCTGAGGCGGCCGTGCGGGTAGTCCTTGGTCGGCGAGCCGTGCAGGCACGCGCCGTGCGTCTGCGGCTTCCCAATCCGCTGCGGTTTCCTCAGCGGGGATACATGGTGCGGGATGCGCCGCTCACACATGCGAGCCCAAAGTCGCAGAGCGTGCCGAGCCCCGTGCGCGGGTCGAAGAGAAAGTTCGCGGGCTTGACGTCGCGGTGGATGATGTTCCGGGCGTGGATGTCCTTGAGGGCACGGAACATGCACCGGAAGTACGCTTTGATGCCTGCCATTGGGAGTTGGCGGTAGTAGTCCTGCGTGGGATGGGTGAGCCGTGAAGAGGACAGCGGAGGGTATCAGATACTCACTCGAAAGTCGACGTTGCGGTGATACGGCATGACTATCACGACCTGGTCTTGGTTCCGAAACGCGGTGATCATCTGCGAGACATGGCGGCAAGAGCGGCAGTCCTCCATGATCGTGATCTCGTTCTTGATGCGCTCGGGGTTGCTGGTCACGTATATGCGCTTGATCGCGACGAGCGCGGTGCTCCCCGAGGGCACGGGCACGCTCTGGTAGTGAGCGGACGAGTGTGCGGGGTGGGCGCCGCGCCAGCCGCGGTTGTCCCACTTTGCGTGGTAGGCGAGGTCCGCGGCCTTGTACACGGACGAGAAGGTGCCGGTGCCGAGGCGGTCGAGGATCCGGTAGTCCTCGTCCAGCTGCGGCACCGCGAGCTCGAGCTCGGCGATCTCGTGCTCGATCTCCGCGCGCTCCTCCGCCGGCCGCAGCTGCAGCGACGCCTCCTCGTCCGTGCACTCGCCGTCGTCGTCCTCCGCCTCGTGCTCGGCGGCCGCGTCCTCCTCCTCCAAGTCGTCCTCGGGCTCGTCGCCGTCGTACTGCGTCGCCTCGGGCCCGTCGTGCGCGGAGAGCATGTCCTCGTCGTCGTCGTCGAGCCCGACGAGCGCGCCCATGCCCAGGCCTCCCGGGCGGTGGAGCGCAGTATAGTTCGGGAAGAGCGAGCCGAGGTGCTTGTGGTACTTGTCGAGGTTGGACTCGCTGAATAGCCCGCACGGGTCCTCGGACAGCCCGGCCTCGACCTCGCGCTGCACCCGCTTCGAGTACTCGCGGTTGCCGCGGTCGGACGACCCGACCTCGAGCGGGTTTGACGAGTGCTGCGAGAACACGGCCGTCGCCATCGAGTACAGACGCGAGCAAGTCCAAACGTCGGTGATGCAAACGAGTAAGACGCGTGAAAGGAGATCAGGCGCGTCCGGACCGGCGCCACCAAACGCTGCACGTGCGCGTGAGACTGCCGCTTTCGGAAAGCGCGTCGCAAAGCCGAGATGTACGTCATGGCAAGAATTTGATCCCGAGGACTATCGTTACAAAGTCATTGCAACCACCCCCAGAAATCAGGACTTTCCCAATCCGCATACTGGAACACTCCGTGCTGAAGTGCATTCGGCACAACATGATCCCACTGAAAGTTGTTCAACCTGTGCTCATAGGTTCTCAGGTGCTCAAATTGCAGCAGCTGGAGGACAGGAAAGGACTCTTCTGTTAGTTGTGCATCGAATTCAGTGAGAATCTGCATCCAATGATTAGGCCCTGTGTGTGAGCACATGAAAAAGCTGGTGATTTCGATCTCCTCCAGTTGACTGGGGGTTGGGAGATTGGCTAAGAGCCAGGCCATGAACCCAAAGTTAGAGTGTGGTTTCAGTCGAAGATGGCGGAGATGATGCTGGTTGGCTAGTGTCAACGCTGCAAGGAACCTGTCTAGTGTTGCTCAGTTCCAAGTCTGCGGACGGGAGGTCAAAACTCATCTCTTTTAACTGGTTCTCTGAAGCCATAAGCACCTTCCAGGCTCAGAGATGTCAGGTCACAAAAACAATGATTCATGATCAACGTGTATCCCTCCATGTCCCAGTTGATCAGACATGAATAGAACAAACGGATGCCGGTCATTGCTTTGTTACGCAGGAGCCAAGCAGAGATGACTGCATCACTAATGTCCAAACATTCGATCTGAGTGAACCTGCTGGTGAATGCCAAGAGATCAGACAGGCCGCGCTGTGGCTCAAAGACACTGACACAATAGACAGAGAGATTGCGAATGTGGCTGGGTACCTTCATGAGAAGAGCAAACACCTCCTGATATGTGTCAAATCTATAATGGGGGAAGGCCACCTTCTCAACTGACAAAAGGCGCGCCAGAAAATCCCTTGCCGTCCGTATGGTGTCCTCCAAGAGAGTATCCCCTTCGAAAGATTGCACATATAGAGCTAGTCTTGGATTGCGCGTGATAGTGCCCAGAAAGTGATGGCAGATTTGTATGTCACACGTATGGTACGGAAGAGCTCGGCCTGCGCGAGCGGCATGAATGAGGAGGCCAGGACGGCAACGCATTGAAGAGCAGACCGGTGCAGTACCTTGTCCGGGTGAATTTCTGACGGTGGTATGGCAAGATAGGAGATGATCTGTCGCCAGATCTTGGGAGGGCAGCGCTCTGACATGGTGGGAGGACAACCAACAAGGACAAGCACCAAACACGGTGCTGGAGCCAAAACACAGTCAGTCACTCGCCTCCGGGCATGTGAGCTTGTAGCTTACCATTCATCCAACCCAGAGGCACTTTGTCGTGACCAAAGAGGCATCATCAATTGTTGAATCTATTTACAAGTGGGACAGAATAAGACCAAGTTCCTCCCACTCCAGTTTGACTACGCCCGGGCCGCTGGACGCTCACGTTCCACCCAGCGTCACCCACATGCTTGGCAAGATCGGTGCCGAGCTCCAGTTGGACTACTATAGGTTTCCAGCAGAAGTCTTGCGCTTGATGGGGTGAGTCTGAGTGGTAAGAGAAGGAGAGCAGCCCGCGGCACCCAGTTGGCATGGGCTGGGGGCAACAACAGGCGCCTTGTCATGGAATATTGTTCACCTCTTTCCCCTTCACCATTCCATCAGGCAGCAACTCTGAAGCAGATACTCTTCATGTAAACACAAGTCATGAATGTCTTGTAACAATGATATGATGATGTGCTATACAAGAACCTTCCACTCCAACCAATATCAGCTCTCGAGCGGAGCGTCATACGCATATCGGGCCACTATTTCGACCCACTTTCAGCAGCTCAAACCTCGTCCAACATTCTTGGCCAAGCCACTTCATCTGATGAGAAGCTGTTGGATGCAAAGACTATGAGAGAGTGACACAAGACCATCCCTGAAGAGCGGCGGTCCATTTTTGCAACTCAAAACATTCTCCAAGCCAGAACCACAAGGAAACATGTATGTACAGTGACGGACAAAATTGATCAAATGTTTGGGACTTTTGGATTAATCCATTTATAGCTCAGCATTGAGCAATAAAACCTGACCTCACAATATAGTACTATATAGTGTGGCTTCATAGCTCTCAAATGGGCTAATACACGCTTCATAGAGTAGAGTCTTTAATGTGCTGCAAATAAAACATTGACCTCATCTCATTTGATCAATTTTGTCACTTCTGAT